>NBIL01110842.1:0-10971 GCA_002752925.1 Viola pubescens var. scabriuscula | reverse complement strand
AGGAGAAGAGCAGCGGCTAGGTTAGGGCAAGAAGAGAAGAAGAAGATGCAGGGGTAGAATAGTGATTAAGAAAAATTCATTAATCACTCAGTTTCAAACTGAGAATTTGAAGGCAAAAAAAATTTGAGAAATGGGGAACTCCAAAATTTGTTCATTGATTTTCAACCAGAGAATTATCGTTTTTATTTTCAGACTGAAAACAACACAAAGTAAACACGTTTTTCAAAACGAACACTAATTTTCAAAAAATTAGAGAATTTTTGGGAGAATTCTCCGAAGTAAACGCAGCCTAGGTTGTGCAAATTTGTAAGTTGTAAAATCTGATTGGTTATCTAGACTCACACGGTGGGATGCAAATTTTAGATCTAAAAGCAATTTGTTTTATGAAAACTCAAAAGTTTCTTACCTATTTTTAATTTTATAAATATGATCTTTCTTGAGTTCTTAACTGATATAAAATTGAACCTAGTACACTTGGGGTTCTCTCGCACGCGCGTGCTCCTTTTCTATCTCTTGTGCATCACAAGTTTGATACATTACTTTTTTTATTTTACTTTAAGGTCTTCTATTGGCTCTTTTTTCCCATTATATTTTTAAACCTCCATCCTTTAAAGTAATAATTAATTACATTTTTTATATGTTTATATAAATAATTAAATATAACTTAAAAAAATTAATTGTTTAACTATAATTTTTTTAGATAACTATATTTGTAAAGAGAGTAAGCAGAATATTTTATTGTGACACTTATTTGATAAATAGTAAATATTTTATAATTAAAACTCTAATTAATGTGACTAAGCATTTTTTTTGTCAAAATATAAATAAATTATAATTTTATCATCAAATCCCAAACTTCATACCACGTACTCCATATATTTACTCTATACTTTAAACTCCAAACCCGAGCCCTAACCCACAATCCTCGTACTTGAAACTCAAATCATATATTGATAATATGGATACTTATTTAATCTAATTATAATTACAAAATGACATACTAATATGCTCGCTTATTACTTCTTATTACTTCTAAATCCCAAACTTCATACACTAAGCTACGGGTGTTCATCGGTCGGTACCAAAATATTTTGGTATTCGACATACCGAACTACGAAAAATAAATACCGTACCATACTTTTTCATGATTGGTACCGTTTTGATATTACCGAAATTATTTTAGTACGGTAATACAGTATACCGAATACCGAATTACATCAATCTAAATGAAAAAAAACTGGCAGTTTTCAACTCCAATTTGAACATTAATCCAAAAGTAAAAACTAACATTTCTCAATATAGTCTCAACATTTGTATCCACAAGAAACATTACGTACAAACATTAGTCTTATAAATACTAAACACGTAAAATCCATTAAGCTGACAATCCATGATTCAAGTACAATAAACACCAAAAGATCTTTTCTCTTCTCTAGCTGCAGTCACAATTGACCCTTCTACTTGGAAATTCAAACCCTACCAAAATTGATAGTTAGAGAAACATACATGACTTCTAACAGAATCCTTGTTAAAAGAAGATGTTGTTGCTATATTACAAACAAATTTTATTATTCACAAAAATAAGAGAGGGAACAGAATAACAACAATATATGGAATTGTTAACTCCAATATTACAAGTCTACAACCATAACTAAAGAAAGATAACTATAAAAAAAGTACTACCTCTAATATAGTTGGCAAGTAGACCGTATACGTTCTCATTTCTGAAATAGTTGGCTCCAATACCAGTTTTGCAAAATATGAAACATAAAAGTTGATACGATCCTAGTTGCCTAAGATGCGCACAATACGTCTGTGATCTAGTTCAAGTCTGGATTTCAATGCGGAATAAAGATAAACTCAACTTGACGAGCTTAGACCTCTTAGCAACCTATGCTAAGCAACCTAATCGATTCAAGAGAGGGTTTCTTGATCAAGTTCTAGACCTATATTCAACTTGTAAATATCAACCTAGGAGAAACGATTAAGAGGATGAACTTTCGAGTTTTACTTGAGGCTTCAATCGAATGTTCGGACTCAATTGAAGACAAGGTTCACGCATGAACAATGGGCAGAGATTTGTGAAGACAAAGTCTTATTTTTATCAAAATAACAGCCAACCTTTTACAAGTGGCAAAACGTTCCTTAAATAAGGTTACATGCGTTAAAACCTAATAGGAATAGAAGTAGGAATTCTACTCAAACAAATACTTTAATTAATTGTCTAAAGTAACTATAAATATAATTAAATATATTCTGGTAGTTCCAAGGTGTTTCCTCATCGTTGGGCCAAGGTTTGGGCCTAATCTTCAAGTCGCATGTTGGTTTGCGCACAGCCTGCGCACCATAAGGTCGACTAGGCTTATCTCTCAAACAGCTGGTCGGAATGGGCTGAAACATGTCCCAAATGAAAGCTAACATCTTAAAACTTGGGGAGGACGTCTTGGTACCTGGTCCAGGCCTCACGGGTCTGAACTGGATCTGACGGAAACTCCAGACGCGTCCGAGAGTCCTATTCGGCGTAGGTTTGCTGTCAACGAAAATGTCATCATATATTTGTCGACGATCCACCCGTCCAAATGGGCTGAGATTTGGAACAATATTAACTAACATCTCAATAGTTCCAGTAGAGTTTAATCACCCTGATCTGACCACGGATGCTGAAGTTGTCGAAGTTGGTGTATGGGAGTTCATATGCGATTAGAACTCCTGGCAGCTATCATGCCATGTTGGCGCATGATACATCCTGGGATCGTATCAAAAGTCCAAGTATCAAAAAAGTAAAAAGAGTAAGAACCAATATTATCTAAGATAATATCAAAAACATTGAAAAGAATAAGATATGCTCTTACCAGAATCTAATTTATCAAGATCATTTATGTTCTCCTCCGCAATGATGGCTTCGTTGGATGTTCTAATCCAATCTTGGGTGCATATAAGTGCTTGCACAACTCTAGGTGTTAGAGAGCTTCTAACAGGATCAAGGATTCTCCCACCAGTGTTGAATGCAATGGAAACTACCAAGACATCTCTAGCCATTTTGGACATAATTGGTAATCGTGGAGAATGCTTTTTCCACTAATCCAGTATAACAAATCCATTGTCATCAGTCACTGCAAGCTCTTGTAGATATAACTCGAACTCTGAACCACCCTCTGCAGCAGCTCCACAATCAGATTTATACTTTTTAAATCAACTCTTTCTAGCATCAATTAACTGTGTAGCCTTGTCATTTGAACTTCCTCTTTTTTTCACTTGATCCTCCACCTTCTATTGCAGCTCCTTCTTTCCTTGGCTTGTACATTTCAGAATAGGATTGATATAATTTACTAATGTCATCCCTCACTTTCTTCCCCAATCTTCCCCCAATTTCATTTCCATGCAAATCATCTAAAGAGAACTGAACATACACAAACTTATTTCTTGGATCTAAAATGGTAGCAATGTAGAATAAAGAGTTAAATTGTCACATCTCCTCAATATTTGTCAAGTTTCATCTTCATGCTATCAGCCAAAATGCTTAACTCATAATCATTCCCATTCTGCCATTCTTTTAACAAAGAAGCTACATTGGTTATCTCATCAAAAAATGCATTTTCAGTTACATAATGTTGTGAAATTTAATTCACCTTGAACCGACCCACACAATAATAAGCTCGCAAAATAAAAGTAAAGAGAAAGGGAAAGAATAAAAGGACACTAGTGTTTACGTGGTTCGACAATGTGCCTACTCCACGGGTAGAGACAGACTGAGGATTTTACTAATAGAGAAGAGATTACAAAATACAAGAGATAAACTCTCAAACCCAAAACCCGAACCCGAGTACACCCCGAGAGTTATACACATACTCTCTTTTGCACTCACTAGGATTTTACACTCATAATCCTACACCTCTCTACTCACACCCTCTCACTTTCTGCACACATCACACTAGCTTCTTTTGTATTGAGCCAATACTCATACAACTCACCCTTACTTTCATTCATCATTCCATGCATATATATAGGGATGCTGTCGGTTGCAATTGTCCTTTTACAAGTCAAACATGGCTGCCCATTAATTGTCATACAAAGAAGTAAAAACTTTATGGCAGTGTAGTAATTCCAAGTCACCAATTATGGCTTGGATGGTGGTAATGTCTTGTAGAAATTACGGTGCCGACCTAGAGCTAAATAACTCATGTTTTCCTTTCTTTAATTTCAAGCCAATTTTACAACAAACATCCACCTTGGCTTTAAATTAAATAATCCTCTCGTCTTCTCCGCCGAATGCCCCAAAGGGCGATCAAGTGCTACTCCAAACATCAACCAAGTCTAGGCAATGCATAAACTTACTAACTGGAACTGCCTTGGTCAACATATCTGCTACATTATCTTGAGTACCAACCTTTACAAGATTAATTTCACCAGAATTAACCAATTCCCTAATCTTGTGAAACCTTATAGCAATATGTTTCGTTCTCACATGATAACCTTAGTTCTTTGCCAAATGAACTACACTTTGAATGTTGTAGTACAACTGAATAGTTTCTTGATTAAACCCAATCTCTAAAACCAGACCCTTCAACCATACTTCTTCCTTTGTTGCCTCTGTTATAGCCATATACTCTGCCTCTGTGGTAGACAAAGTTACCAATGGCTGTAATGTGGATCTCCAGCTAATAGGACCACCAGATAATAGGAACACATAACCAGTGGTTGACTTCCTTTCATCTAAGTCCCCGACATAATCTAAATCCACATAACCAACAAGAGACAATTCATTTTCATTAGAGCCAAACTGTATACCATAATCAGACGTACCTCTCAAATACTAAAGAACCCACTTGACGGCCTGCTAATGTTCTTTGCCTGGATTAGCCATGAACTTGCTAACCATACTTACTGCATGTGCTAAATATGGTCTCGTGCATACCATAGCATACATAAGACACCCAACTGCATTTGCATAAGGAACACTTGACATCTTGTCAATCTCTTCATCTGATTGAGGACATTGTGTCGTAGACAATTTAAAATGGCTCACCAATGGAGTAAAAACCGGTTTAGCTTTGTCCATGCCAAACCTCTCAAGCACCTTCTTAATGTATTTTTCTTGAGATACCAATAACTGCTGCTTCTTCCTATCCATATATATTTCCATTCCAAGAATCTTCCTTGCAGCACCTAGATCCTTCATTTCAAACTTAGTACTCAACTGTAGTTTTAACTAATTTACATTATCTAAACTTTTTGTAGCAATCAACATGTCATCGACATAAAGTAATAGATAAGTGTAACTCCCGTCAGATAACAATCTATTGTAAACACAAGAATCATACTCACTTCGTATAAAATTAATGCTCAGCATAAAGGAATCAAACCGCTTATACCACTGTCTTGGTGACTACTTTAATCTATACAATGACTTCTTTAGCTTGTAGACGCAATCCTCTTTACCGAGCCCCCTAAATCCCTTAGGTTGCTTCATGTAAATTTGTTCCTCCAAATCACCATGAAGAAACGCCGTCTTTACATCCATCTACTTAAGCTCCAAGTCATACTTAACTATTAGAGCTAATAACACAGATTGAAGTATGCCTTACCACACGGGAGAACACCTCATTATAATCGATTCCTTCTTTCTGTGAGTATCCCTTGACCACAAGTCTTGCTTTGTACTTGTAACCATCTTTTTCAGTCACACCTTCTTTCATCCTGTAGACCCACTTGCACCCAATTTCATTCTTTCCCTTATGAGGTTTGACTAGCTCCCAAGTATCATAGTGACTCCATCTCTTCCACCATTGCTTCCATCCATTTTTCTTTCTCTGGACTAGCAACTATTTCCTGAAAAGAACCCGAATCTCCACCACTAGAAACGAATGCAAAAGAACTCATATCCTCATATCCATATCCCCGAGGAGCCCTAATTGTGCATTTCGGTCTACCCGTGACTGAACTCTGCTGCACCTGCTCAACCTCAATTGGATGATCAATTTGTTCTTCATTTTTATTATTGACCACTGCTTCTCTCTGAACACTTTTCGGGTCAGAATACTTCACCTAAACTCTGAATCCCATAATCTAGTCAGTTAGTTCTGGTTGAGGAACAACTTTATGTTTCAGCATAGATGTCTCATCAAAGACCACATCTCTGCTAATGATAATATTTTTTGCTTCAGGATCCCACAGTCTATAGCCTTTGACTTCTTTCTCAAACTTGAGAAAGACACACTTCCTAGACTTGGCATCCAAATTTGACCTATGTTCACTCGGTATAATCACATAGGAAGTACAACCGAATATTCTTAAATTTGAATAATCAACTTCCTTACCGGTCCACATCTCTTCTGGTACCTTCCCTTCTAGTTTTGCTGAAGGAGACCTGTTGACAATGTAACAAGCCATGTTGACAGCTTCAGCCCAAAACTGCTTTGGTAAACCAGACTGTAGTTGCATACTCCTTGCCTTCTCAAGAAGGGTTTGGTTTAGCCTTTCAGCTACACTATTTTGCTGAGGTGTTCCCGGGGTAGTAAAGTTCCTTGCAATTCCATGCTCTTGATAATACTACATAAACTCTTAAGTTTTTGTACTCAGTCCCGTAGTCAGACCTTAAACACATCAACTGCCTGCCTGTCTGATTTTCAACCTGTACTCGACATATCTTGAACTTCAGATTTATTCATGAAGTAGACCCACACCTTCCTGGAGTAATCATTGATGAAGCTAACAAAGTAAACTGCTCCACCTAGCGACTGAACTCTCGCTGGACCCTAAACATCACTATGCACATACTGTAAAGCCTCCTTTCTTCGATACGAAGACAACTTGAAGCTAACCCTGCATTTTTTCCCAAACACAAAAAATTCACAACAATTTAATTTACAGTGCTTGACTCTTTTCAACAGCTTTCTCTTGTGTAATTTTTCATCCCTCGCTCACTCATATGCCCTAGGCGCATATGCCACAAAATGGACTCATCTGTCTCTGGTTCTACTATGGAAACTGCAGCTATACTGCCTATAACTGTACTGCCAATCAATCTGTACAAGTTATTTTCTAATCGCTTCCCCTTCATTACCACCAAAGACCCTTTTGAGATCTTCAGAATTCCACTGCTTGGCTCAGCTGAATAACTGTGCCCCGTCTTTTCCAAGTACCCTACAAAGATAAAATTTTTCCTCAACTTAGGAACATGTTTGACACCCGGCAAGACCCTGACAATTCCGTCATACATTCTCACCTTTATCGTTCCTAAGCCAACTACATCACAAGGATGATCATTTCCTATTACAATCTGACCACCAGTACAAAGTGGTGTAAGTGTCAAACCAATCTTTATGCGGACAATAATTGTGAGAACAACCAGAATCTAAAGTCCACGAAGTGAGGAAAGATTCATTTCCAGTAGCTGCTACCAACACCTTCTCGTCTGAAGAGTTATCCATCACGATAGTTGCTACCCTAGAAGAATCCCCATTCTTCTCTTTGCCTGACTTCCACGAGGGATATTCGCGCTTATAGTGCCCTTTTAGTTTGCATTTGTAGCACACGACATCTTAAGTCCTAAACTTAGACCTCCCTCTAGACTTTCCTCTTGAAGAGTTGCCTCTATTCCTTTCTCTGCCTCTTCCATGCTCAATAACCAAACTTTCTAATTGAAGATCTTCATCATTCATCTTCTTCGGGTTTTTTTTCTAACGTAGGACAATTGTGATCTCATCGAACATAATGGAATCTTTTCCATACAACAACGTCTTGGTGAGATGCTCATAAGAATCTGGCAGGGAACTGAGAAGCATCAATGATTTATCTTCATCTACAAGCACGACCTCAATTATTTCTAGGTTAGTGACCTTATGAATGAATTGGTCAATAAAGTCACGAATGTCTTCTCCGTCTACCAGGCTCATCGAATAAAGTTCCTTCTTCAAGATTAATCTGTTCGAAATTGCCTTTGACAGATAATTTATCGCCAGTTTCTTCCATAGCTCTTGTACCGTCTTCTGATTATAAACATTATAGACCGTCGTATCGGTAAGACAAGAGTGTATTGTGCTGAACGCTTATTTCTAGATCTCCTCCCAATCGTCGATGCTCATCTTTTCTGGCTTTGCCTCTAACAAAGCCTTGTGACACTTTTGTTTCACAAGGAGATCTGTGACTCTAACTTGCCACATGGTAAAGTTATTCTTCATGTTGAACTTCTCAAAAGCCACTGTTATATGCGGCTCGCTCATCTTATTACAATCGTCGATTCAACCACATAAATGAATCTGTACTCTAGAACTAGAGCTCCGCTACCAATTGTTGTGAAATTTAATTCACCTTGAACTAACCCACACAATAATAAGCTTGCAAAATAAAAGTAAAGAGAAAGTGAAAGAATAAAAGGACACTAGTGTTTATGTGGCTCGGCAATGTGCCTACTCCACGGGTAGAGACCGACTGAGGATTTTACTAATAGAGAAGAGATTACAAGAGATAAACTCTCAAACCCAAAATCTGAACCCGAGTACACCCCGATAATTATACACACACACTCTTTTGCACTCACTAAGATTTTACACTCATAATCATACACCTCTCTACTCATACCCTCTCACTTTCTGCACACACCACACTAGCTTCTTTTGTATTGAGCTTATACTCATACAACTCACCCTTACTTTCATTCATCATCCCATGCATGTATATAGGGACCTTGCCAGTTGCAATTTTCCTTCTACAAGTCAAACATGGCTGCCCATTAATTGTCATACAAATAAGTCAAAAATTTATGACGGTGTAGTAATTCCAAGTCACCAATTGTGGCTTGGACGGTGGTAATTTCTTGTAGAAATTACGGTGTAGGCCTAGAGCTAAATAGCTCATGTTTTCCTTCCTTTAATTTCAAGCCAATTTTACAACACATAATGACAACCAGAAATGAAGTTTGTTAGATCATAGGAAAACCTAAGACAACTTCCAAGCCTCCTAGCACAACTCCAATCTTCTTCTATAGGAACTCCCAAAAAATTCTCTGCATTTACAACTCCAGCATCCACTTCATTTTTATCATCTTTTAAACTGCCAATGGTAACATTATCCCCCTCTTCCTCATTTGATTTCTTATTTCCTATTTTTCTCACTCCCCTACTATCAAGCTCAATCTTATAAAAAGGGTCGACCTCAACATAAGCTTTAAAAGCTTTCGCATAAGTGCACGCACTCTCTAACATTATGTGTGCAAATGCATCTAACTTGTAGAAATTTCCCTCCTAAAATACTTGCACCCAATAATGTCATCTTTTTCGTAACCAAATTAACAACTTTATCATTGGACTTAGCATTATCCACTGTGATTGTGAAACCTTTACTCATAAAAGCCCACTCACTTAGACACTTTTCTATTGCCTTTCCTATTGCATCCCTCTTGTGACTAGAAATTGGACAAAAATTAATTATATTTTTGTGCAATTTCTAGTCATTATCAATGAAGTGAGTAATGACACACATGTAATTGATTCTTTGGATTGATGTCTATGTGTTAGTGGTTGTAGAAACCCTCTAACAATTGGACACAAGAAGTTGTTTCAGACTTAATTTCTCATCCACATATATTTCAAACCAGACACTCGAAATAATAGTCCTAGAGGGTACTTTAAATCTTTGTTGCACAATTCGCATAAATTTCCTAAATCCCATCCCTTCTGTAAACCTGAAAGGAAGCTCATCCTCTATAATCATATTAGCTAAAGCCACCTTAGAAGCTTCTTGGTCAAATACCCAAGTAGTTAAAAATGCAGAGTCATCCTCAACTTGGAAATCAAGTTCAGTCTAATTTGGATCACTTGTGTGTGGTGTTTTCTTATAAGTAACCATGTGATAATGTAAAACAGAGGTACCATTTCTCTATGGATGATGACCCGCACCTCGGAGCGTCGTTAATTTCCTCGGTGGTCAAATATAAAATTTATTATAATCTACTGCTAAAAACAAATGAATGTAGCTAGCGGTAAAAGGATCGATCCTTAGGTAGCAATGGACTAATCTAGGTGTATGCTTGTGCGAGACGGGGTGTATCATGCAAGTGACAAATGAGGGTTTTGAACATAAAAAAAAAAAAAGGAACGAGAAAATAATAAAGCGATAAAACGGTCTTGATCAAGGGCGAAGGTGTCCTTGATCAAGACTACAGATTATGAGGAGTGAGACAGATGAGAGAGGTATTCCTAGTAGAGGCTGGGCAGCATTGAGACATAGTTTACAATCATCAACGCAAGGGTATTCCTTTCCGATCTATAAAGTTGCTATAGAACTAGGAGACCTTCTGATTCCTATCTTCCCTCATTTATCAACATCATCCCAGGGCCAATGCGCGTAGGTTTAAGGGCTACAATTGATGCCTTACCAATCCAGCACCTTACTGGCTAAAGGGTTTACCAGACTGATAGATGGTCGAATAGGGGAAGACAACTCTAGGCTAGTTTCCACGAACGTCAATCGGGACTGATCCTAATTAACCTCACCCCCTACCATTCACAATCGCTTACAATTGCATGGGAGTCTACATCGTTCCCTTTGGCCGATAATCCACAACCAAAGGAAATGACAGTAGNGTTAACTATTCAAGTCCAAGATGATCAATTCCGAACTCAAATAGCAACAGATGAGATGAAGTGTGGGATCAATTAATACAAAATCAGAAATTAATAAAATTAATTAGGTCTCATACAAACGCATGCTCATGCTTAAGTGCCTCTACTAAGAACGATAGAATTAGATAAGCATACTCATAATTGAAAGCAAAATATATAATAAATTAAAATGATGGGAATCATTCATTTCCGAAGAAGCAAGAGTATGTTAATAGAGAACTAGAGATGAAGATAGAATTCTACAAATCAACCCCCTTTTCTCAAAGCCCTAGAGGGAGATTAAATAGTCCTTTCTCCCGAATTTATTGCCTAAAACTAAGGACAGTAAATAAGTCTTCAAAATTAATTC
>NBIL01110832.1:0-13179 GCA_002752925.1 Viola pubescens var. scabriuscula | reverse complement strand
TTTTTGATTCCTAAATTAAGACGGATAATATAGCTTAAGTGTTGATACGTGAACATCCTTCCATCTTAGACAATTCATTATTATAGAAAGGACTTGGTGTACGTGTAGGACATGAATATATGATAAGGATTAGAAAGTAGAATTTTTGGATAATATAATTAACAAAAAAAAATGCACCTGCATGCGTATGTTTTTCCAAAAAACATTGCGAACAGATTTTTCATTTCGATTCACTTTAATCAAGCTAGCTTTCGAGATTAAGTTAACGATGGACGAGTCTCTGGTAGCAGCAGTCTACCAATCCATACATGTACTGTACAGTGGTCATTTTTTCCTAACAGTAAGAAATCCTTAAATTTCCATTATATACAGCCGTGATGGTTAGTCTTATCCAGAAAATAAGAATTTCCTATACTGGCAGTTGACTGATCATAACAATCCTTTTTTGTATAGAATTAGTACATATCGTTGGTTTGGTGGCTAAACCTTATCCAGTACACAAGGACAATTACCACCAGAACTTTGTTCTACGACAATACTCCATCAGGAAACAAATAGAAATTTGCAGCCACACATTTACTTTTTTTGTTTCCAACTAGAATATTCCTCCCCCTTTTCTTCTATTCCAGAAAAATTGAATTTTTTCAAGAAAAGGATGAAAACCGATCTTGGTTTTCTATAAGTACCCCCTTATCATGACAATCAAACTCTCCACCTCTCAATATCTTATTTATTTCCTCTCCCTTCCTCTCTCTCGTTCTTATTCGCATCTGTTACATTTCAGAAATATATATAGTTTTTTTCTGGTCCGAACCATGATATGAGCTACCATAGATTATCCTGCCAAGTGCAATTTTTTCTTTCTGTATCAGTTGTGCTTTTGTATTGGTTCTACGTGTTTTCATGAAGTAACTTTTCTTGTAATAATTTACAACATCGGTCCTTTTTTACGTTTAACTTGTAACTCCAATTTTATTGGGATATTGATAATGTATTCTTCAGCAAAGGTGGTAGTAGGTTCAGGATCGGAGGGCGAAGCATGCCATGCGATGATCGATGAGAAGAAACGGAAGAGAATGATATCGAATCGAGAATCTGCAAGAAGATCAAGAATGAAGAGGCAGAAGCATATGGAAGACTTGGTAAACGAAAAATCAGCATTGGAGGCGAAACTGCATCTTCAAAATCAAGATTATAATTCACTCCGTCAAAGACATCACGTTCTCGTATCTGAGAACGAAGTCTTGATGACCGAAAAGATGAGATTGGACGAGTATTTGAAGTACTTGAATGAGATCCTGCTCAGTTATGACATCACGGAAACTGACCAAAGTCTGGAAATGTCTGATCGGTTATTGAATCCATGGCAAGTTTGTGGCACAGTGCACCCCATCACAGCCTCGGGCATGTTTAAGTTTTAGTTAATTTGTTTGTCCCATATTCATTTGGTCTGATAATCGTTTTTCTCCTGAAAATTAGATGCACCAGAACTTCTCATGTTTGTAACGCAAGTCGTTGATTATTGTCCATTTTTTCTGTTGTTATACTGTCAGTCTCACTAAACATTCTCTTCAAAACGTGACCTGATGTGTTTTTCCCTTTTTCCCTTACAAGGAAAGCAACAAACGAGCGAACAGGAAGAAGGTAAAGATACAAATCACTTGAAATAAAATAAAACGTTGTAGTGTGAAATATTCACTGAATTTAATTTAAGAAAGGCCTGATATTTTCCATTTCAATCATTTAAGGAAACTTACGATTGAACAGACAACTCATTGCAGCTGTAGATTCTGAAAAAGTAGACTGGCATTCTATTTTTGTCAATCTTCCCTCTCTAATCCTAAGTTCCAATCCTCAAGACTCTGTTCGGCCGCGCGCTACTGTAGATGCTAGCCAGTGATGAATCATCAAAATGAAAATGACAGACACAATCTTAAGGTAATGAAACAAAAGCTTATCTAAAACTGTTTATTTATAAAACACATTTTACAGGAAAGGACCAAGCAAATACAAAAGATCCCTAAAAATGATGACATACACAACAAAAAGCATGTCTTATAATGTTACTATTATAACGGTTATAACGGTGCATTCGCCATAGACTAGAGCACACAACCTTCATCTGACCATGATTTTCAGATACGCTCAAGCTAAGCCCTTACCTTGGCTCATGTTCCAAAAGTCAACTTCCAGCTCAAGCACACGCAGGAATGCTACTTCAGCATTTTTCAGCACTTCACCTGAAGCCTTCTCGAGACACCGATTAGCAAATTTTTTTAGGGTGCGACAATACTCACCAAAACCTTCACTGCCCCATCTTTGGCACGCTTCTTGCAACTCTGATGGGGTCTTGTTACCATCTTCCAAGCAATGAGCAAAGCTCTCTTGGTACACAGTTTCAATAGCCCAAAAAGCAGCAATTGCCACACCATACTCAACTTCTGGTAACATCAAACTCTCCAGATATCTGTACCGTATTCATAGTACCAAGCACTGTGTTAAATTGATGAAAAACCCCAACAAATTGAAGGACATGACATAACAGTGTAAGAAATGATCTCAAAAGGCAATTTTCTTGTAATGGGATGATAAATGATATTCAATAGAAAAGGAAAACATCGTTATTGCAGGAATTACAACATCAGATCCATAATACCTGCAGTACTGCTGGGTGTGCTTGAGGGGAGGCATGTCAGAGAGAGGAACATCCCACTTTGAAGCCTCTCGCTTGAACCACTCAATCTCATCATTCAGGGACACCAACCCACCCAATATGACTTCCATATCGCTCTTATCATCAGATTTCTTTGAAGCTTTGATCAACACACTTGCAACAAAAGGGATAAAATCCCTAACAAACATATAGTCCTGCCCCTGCAATTAGGGCAAGAATCGATCCAGTAAATATCCAGTATCACCATTCACCACCAACATTTGAGCAAGAATCGATTAAATCAGGAGAATAACGATGAGATTTAATCATCAATAAGTAAACCAAAATGCAGAGTTATGAAGGGAGGATTAAAATACCAGCCATGTTTTGAAGGCGGAGGTATCGACGTGCCCATCGCGTATGCTGATAATGAAAGGGTGTCTTGTAGCTCCCTTATAGAGTAGTATGTGCTTCTTCATCCAATTGTCAATAACACCTGGCTTCTTCACTTCTTCCATCTTTCTTCCTCCTTGACGGCTTTCTGCGGCGACCGATTGGGTTTTCTACAGCTGCTAGCGGCTTAATTTATACTCGGAGTTGACTTCAATTCCAAAAAAATCCCGATGAACGAGACAGATGGCGACCGTTGGCAACATCTAATGCTTCTGTAATCTAGATCACAGGGGAAGGAGGCAGAATTTGAGTTGATTAAAAAAAACCCAGAAAAATAATGTGTTGGGCTTAGCTGTCCATTTTGATTTGGGCCAGGTGATGGGCTTTCTATATTTTTCTATTTCCGCTCTCCGTGAAAGAAGCCCAATATCAATTAGATTAGTCCGTACAATTAGACTGGTAGTCGAGCTGAAATCATCCCCTGCTCTGGAAAATAAATATTTGTTTACTACTTTTTTTTTTCAGTTTTTAAAGTTTTATTATTTATAAACCTTGGATTTAAAAAATAAATAAATATTGGATGATAACTTGTCAAGATGGTTTAACACAAGTATTAACAATATATTGTAGTGATGCTATAGACAATAAACTGGTGATAACAAAGTATGACAAGTTTTATTACTAAAAAGTCAATTTTGATGATGATAATTTTAAATATCAGCATACTATAATTCATATATATATAAAAAGTTGCTATCACCAAAAGGAAAGTATTATCATGTAGGGTGAGCAAAAGTTCCGAATCTCGAAATTTTGATTTTCCGTCCTGGATTTTTTTTAAATTTCGGATCGGAAATTTCGGGTATCGAAAATTCGGGATCGGGAAGGTAATACTAAAAATTAATTTTGGAACAGAACGGGATCCATTTTTATAATTTCGAGTACCCGAAGTACCTGAACTTAGGTGTATTATTAGGGCATTTTGAGTATCCGAGAATTTCAGAAATTTCAAAAATTTCGAGTAGTTAAATTTCGGAAATTTCGAAAATTTCGGATATGTGAGAATACCCGAAATCATAATTTCGAAAATTCGAGATCGGGAAAGAGTTTTTAAAATTCGGAGTTGGGACTGTTCCTAGAAATTTCGAAATACCCGTACCCTTGCATAGGCCTATTATCATGAATTGAACAAAAGTTTTAAAAAATTATCATGAATTGAACAAAAAACAAGAAATAGTTTTTTCCGGTTTTTAGAATTGTGGTTGTGTTTGAAAAAATGTTTACAAAAACATAAAAAGAAAGTAGAAATAGTTTTAAAACATATTCTGTTTTTTTTTTTCCTGAAAAAGATAAAAAGAAAACATAACACAGTAAATGATACCCAAACGCCAGGCATTTTTATTTACTTAATTAACAATACGAACACGTGATTATTGTTAATTTGATTATTTGTCTGCGTGAAATCGCCATAACTGCATGCCTCTCACGCATGCATATAAAAATAGTGCCAGAATGGGCATCGTAGAGGACAGGGCATTCTACTGACTCGTTAGAGGCGTGTGCAATTGCTAATTCCATTTCAATGGCCAACCAAGAGCAGCAGTTGATTGCAAAGCTTTGCTACATTTACAAAGAAATTTCAAAACTCGAAAACCTCAAACCTTCCGAGAATGTCAATTCTCTCTTCAAACAACTAGTAGTCACATGTACGGACCAAAGTCCGATCGACGTCTCAAAATTGAACGACAAAGTTCGAGAAATAAGGTCCAAACTCATCAAGTGTTGCGGACAAGCTGAGGGTCTGCTGGAGAGTCATTTCTCGTCTATCATAGGATCCCATGAGAATGCACTTGACCACGTGACCATCTTCCCTTACTATTCCAATTATCAAAAGCTTAGCAAGCTTGAATTCGCCAAGCTAACCGAGCATTGCAAACGAGTCCCTAAGCGCATAGCTTTTGTTGGCTCTGGCCCTCTCCCGCTGACGTCAATCTTCTTGGCGACTAACCATTTCAAGACTGCTTCCTTTCACAACTATGATATTGACCACTCGGCCAATACGAAAGCTAACCGACTGGCTTCATCACATTCAGACTTGTCGAAACAAATGTTTTTCCACACCAAGAATATAATGGATGTGCCAAGCAGTGAGCTAAACGAATATGAGGTTGTGTTCTTGGCAGCTCTGGTGGGCGTGGACAAGGCAGACAAGGTTAAGGTTATTAACCACTTGGCTAAAAACATGGCTCCTGGGGCTTTTCTGTTGCTGAGGAGTGCACATGGGGCTAGAGCATTCTTATACCCTGTTGTTGATCCCAATTCTGATCTGGAAGGCTTTAAGGTTCTTTCAGTTTTTCATCCTACTGATGAAATCATCAATCCTGTCATTGTTGCATGTAAGTTTTGATGCCCGATGTCCACTCCTTGAGTCCTTGATAATGGAAGCTGCAACATTAACTCAATCCATAAGAAAGTAATCCAAAATCTGGTCACTGACAGATGAATTTTATTTTTTATTATGAATCTGACCTCATGAACTTGATCCTTGTTCTAATTTAAGGTTTAGTATTTTAAAAACTTGTTCTCTCTTTTAGCATAATGGAGCGTAAAGTCCTTTGTTTATTGTTCTGAATAAATATTTCTACTCAATATTTCTCATCTATGAGCTCTGCCCTTCAATTTTCTGTTTTAATTTCTTGTATCTACCAGGTAGAAATATAGAGAACTACACTGAAAGAAAAAATAACAGGGAGTACCTGCAAGTTAGTGTAATGAGTGTCAGTTAGTGTAATGAGTGTCAGTTAGTGTGTGAATCAATAAAAGATAATGATCACGATATTGGTTAGACTATTGGCAAAACAAACTTATTATTTGGGTAACAAATGTGCTAAGCCATCAAGCAATACTTCATATACAGGTTATCAGCCAGAAGAATACCTGTCATAAGACTATTTCTAGTCTATCTTGCACCATATGGCCAGCCAATCTTCTGAGCAATGTATAAATCTCTACAGTCTGGGGATGAGAATTGTCTCTAGAAGCAAACTCATGGACCAGACCATTCAGTTCAATCAAGCTGCATCCAGGTGTCTTTCTCAAACCTTTCACTTTCATCTCTCTCCTCAGCTTACCAGCACTTTCCCATCTGTGAGACCCTGCATATACATTAGACAGAAGCACATAGTTCATCTCGTTTCGCGGCTCCATCTCAATCAAAATCTTCCCAACTTGCTGTCCCAATTCCACATTACCATGCATCTTACAAGCACCGAGGAGGGCTCTCCATACATTTCCATCAGCTTTTGTAGGCATAGATTGAGCAATAGAAAAGGCCTCATGCAGCAACCCTGCACGACCCAGGAGATCCACAAGGCATCCATAGTGTTCGATTGTAGGTTGAATTTTCTCATCGTTCACCATTTTGTTAAATATTTGTAACCCAACATCAACGAGACCGCAATGATTACAAGCTGCTAAGATGTTGATGTATGAAATCTCATTTGGCTGTATTCCACACTCCTTCATCTCTGTGAAGAGCTCGCAAGCTTCTTCCCCAAATGAATGCATTGCCAAGCCTCCTAGCATAGAGTTCCACACAAATACCTTCTTATCTACCGTTTCCCGAAACACTTTCCAAGCCAAATCAATTTGTCCGCATTTGCTGTACATATCAATCAGAGCTGTTGATAAATGAGGATCAACTCTCGTCCCATGTTTATCCACATAAGTGTGGAGCCAACGACCTTGATCCAAAGCCCCCAGCCCAGCACAAGCAGAAAGCAAACTTGTTATAGTGATTGCATCCATTTCAATCTTTGTCTTCTGCATCTCTTTAAACAGGTCCAAAGCTTTCTCATAAAGACCATTCTGTACATAACCATTAATCAATGCAGTCCAAGAAACTAAGTTCCTTTGAGGCATGTCATTGAAGAAACAAGAGGCCTCATCCAATAAACCAGCATTAATATAGCCCACTAGCAATATAGTCCAAGACACAACATCTCTTTGCGGCATTTCATCAAACACTCTCCTTGCCTCATCCAAATCCCCTGACTTCACATACCCATCAACCAAACAATTCCAGGAAACAATATCTGGGTTCTCAATTTCATCAAATAGTAGGCTAATCACATCTCCCATCTCTCCAATCTTCACATAAAAATCCATCAAAGAATTCCGAGAATGAGTCCCAAACCTAGGAAAACAAGCACATTTTATCATCTGGGCATGCGCTTGCTTCCCTTCAAAGACGCCGCCGAATCTCGAACAAGCGGAGAACACAAAAGTAAAAGTGTAATCATCAGGAACCACTCCCTCCTCCACCTCACTCATCATTCCAGAATAAACAACAAATGCTTCTCGTGGATTACCGCGATTCGTATAGGCTCTTATCATGATGTTATACATGAATGAGTTTCTCGAGATTTCAGCAGTATCAAAAAGCTTTCGAGCATAATCGAGAGTATTAACATCATCAAAGGAGGTAAATGACGAGAGGAGACGGCCAAATGCGCGTTTTTCTTTGATAAGGGAGGTTTTGATGAGAAGGGCGTGTAGTTGGAGTAATTCCTTGACATTTTTAGATAATTGAAGGAGAGAAATAGGAAAATCAGGCTTCTTTGACTGCGGATTTGTTGCGTTCTTGTGTTGGATAGATAAGAGATAGGGAGCAGACGATGCGCTCATGTTGTGGAGAGACCCAGATTACAGTGCAATTCAAGTAGTAGTTAAGTTCGTTGGTAGTCTAATGTGAAACCGCGTCGTTTCACTTTATAGACGACATGCCGTTTACGTGAACAACTAACTATCAACTATTGAAACTAACTGCAGGAAAAACATAAAGAAAAAGGGAAGCATGGCTGCAGAATATAATAGTTCAAACTGGAGGAGCAAAGATTACATGAGTGCATAGAAATAATTGGAAAATAAATAAAAACTATCACTCACACATAGGTGAAGAATTTAAATCAAGATATTGTCCATCTTCTCTTGTGGGGGTGAGTTTCCAAACAGAAAGGGAATAAATTGGTGTTCCCTTCCATCCAATAATTATTGATTTCTCATTCATATCAAGTGTGCAAAAAGTCCCACCACTCAACTTCTTGATCACAAGAATTGCTTGATACAAAGATGATCTGCTCAGTTCTGTCTCCACCATTCCAAACTTTGATAAATAACCCCTCCAGTAATCAATCTTCTCATGTCGAAAAGTTCGCTCCTCACCCTCACACGCAATCATGTTTCGTATCCCATAGCTTAGGAAAATACTCTCTGCTGCCGCTCTGTTGACATTGCTCCCGTCCATGCACGCGTCTAGGCAATCAAAGAATGCACTAAAGAAACAAATTGATGGAATGAACCGGTCCATGAAAGGTTGCGAATCATTGCTTACATCTGTTTCTGTAACCACCACCATTCTTGGTTTGAGGTCTCTAATTACATGCATAACTGATTCCAAGCAATCAGGACTCACTAGTAGAGTCTTGAGAAAGAACGACGAGTAGACAACAAGAGCTTCTTCTTCGTCCTTCAAGTTCTCGAACGAGTCTTTCTTGAGATCATTTATGTCAGGAACCATGACTATGTTGAATGAAAAAGGTAAGTTTATAGTCTTAGCTAAATGTGTCAACCTCTTGCCTGTCTCCTGAACCTGAATTCTCTGTGTCGAAGTTGATGCAAGAGCAGATATCTTGAGACATTCAAGGGGACATTCATATCTCGCAACAAGTGCTTCCATCAAGAAAAACCATTGCACACCAGAACTGATCCTTAGATCAATGATGTGAACTTTTCTCGCGTTGGATACATTCTCAACAATGGCCTGGATTGAAGTAAACTGTGCTATCTGACAAAATGGTGTTTCCATGTGACAAGAAAGCATGGTTGCACTTGGATGTATCATTGCCTCTTGTACATTCAGCAGATGTCTTCTATCACTTTCCATAGTTGCTGACACAAAAGTTCCGGTTTCTCTGGCTATTCTCTCTCGAAGAGCTTCAGAGAAATAGTAAACAACCCTTTGAACCGGATTACCAGTGATGGACGACACTTCATCACACGTGCGGAGCAATTGACTCGCGCGATCAAATTGCTTCTTGCTCACCTTATCAGCAGAAGCTATAAGCATCTGAGCAAGCTCCACATGGATCATAGTCTTCTCGCTAACAGCAAAAGGAGCGCGATAGAAAGGAAGATCCATGAGATTGCTAGATCTCCCAGGAAAGTGTTGGAGACTAGTTGCTATTGCAATCTTCATGACTTGTTCAGTTGATATTTCCAAGCCATTTCTTGGCTCAACAAATCCTTCCTTGCTCAAGTTCTTGATTTCTTTCCCTTTGTGCCTCGATCCCTCCAATGATTCTAGAGATGAGGAAAATTCTCTATTTTCCTTCCCTTCACTAGTTTTTGAACTTTCCGCAGGCATCCTTCCTTGCTTTTGACTAGGATGTTTTACAGTATTTTTACACAGGAGGTATCTACATTAAAAAGGATTTATAAAGTTTGTTTCATCCAGATCTTACACTTGGTAGCGGCAGCAGAACTATATTCTCTTGTTGAAGTGAATCTTCCATCAAAACATTGACTCTGGTATGTAATGATCGATGCTGTTGGTTTAACATGAAGTTTTTGTCTTGTTAGAGGGATGTAACATTCTACAATGAAACAGGTTTGCATCCCACTAGCCTGCTGCAGACAAAATGTAACCTAGCAAATTCACATAAGAACTTCAGCCAAAACCAACAAGAGTCCAAACGGTATAAAAATTGAGAACACGGTAGTTGACAAAGCATAAATGATATGAACAAAATCTCAGCCAAAAACAAACAAATACAAATTCTGGTATTTCCCGTGCAGCATACGGTTGTATTTCCGACGAATCATCACTAGTTCATTTCTGTTTCGTGTGCCGGCCAAGAGATTCTAGTCAAGAAGAATTTAATGTATGTGTGGATAATACAGGAACATACTTTCCAAGAAGCATAACCATAGAATTTCAGGAATTCTGTCGGGGCCACCTCTATCGATTTGACAGGAATATTTGTAATGTTCTTATGGAAGGAAAATAGATGTTAGTTTCAAACCTAAAAGATTCCACCTCAGCAGAACTTATCAGAGTTAGGTCAAACTTTTGACAGCAGAACCCATCAGCAATCAGCATAGCATTGTACACAGCTATAAGCAACTAATAAAAATGAATTATTGATTGTTAAATTCTTTTAGAAGATTTTTATCCAAGTTACAGCTACAATAATAACAAACAGACCATTCTAACGACAGTTTCACATGAAATTTATCAAGAATTAGACCAATTTTTTTATCATTATTTCTGGCATAGGATAGTTACAGTAGGCCTCTCACTTACGGCCGGCAGCACCATGGCATTGAAACATAATGATCTATCAACAGATAACACCAATAAAAATACAGGAGATCAGCTAAACATTGGCACTGTTACCGGCATTATCTGAAGAAAATCGAACAATTACCTAAAAAACAATCTTGGGAGAACAGGAAAGGGAAAAACATTTCAACTCTTATTTCCCACTGGAATGAACTTCCAAGTAGAAACAGATACAATTGGAGTACCTTTCCACCCCAGAAGCAGGCTTTTCCGATCCATATAACTTTCACAATATCTACCACAAGGGAATTTTTTAAAAATCAGGTCCACCTGGTACCGGGATGACTTGCTCAGTTCTTCCGCCACCATACCAAACTTGGAAAAGAATTTCCTCCAGACACCGATCTTGGCATGCCTGACATTCCTTTCCTCCCCTTCACAGGCTACGGTGTTCCTGATTCCATCACCCACGTATAATGCCTCCATAATTGCCCTGCTTGAATCTTTCCGTTGCAAACAGGCCTCAAAGCAATCAAAAAGGGCACTGACGAAAAGAAGCTTTCCAACGAAGCGCTTCATGAAAACTGTCGAATTATGATTAGCCTCAGTTTCAATCAAAACCATTATACATGGATTAATACCCTTGATAACTCTCATTACGGCCTCCAGCCGATCTGGTTGCACAATCAATCCCTGCAGCCAATGTGCAGAGTAGGCAGCAACTACTTCATCAGGCTCTAGCTCAAACATAACTTCTTTGAGATGTAGTATGTCTGATACCATAACTATCTTAAACGAAAAGGGTAGGTCCATTGACTTAGCGAAATTCATTAACCGGTCACCTGTATCTTCGATCAACTTCCTTGAAGTGGTTCCCACAGCGGTTATCTTGAGAAGCTCAAGAGGGCAACCTTTTCGAGATGCTAAGTCTTGCATCAAGATGGTCCACTGCAGCCCATTTCTGATTTGAAAATCAATTACATGAACTTTCTTTGCTGTCTCTACATTCTCTGAAATCGCTTGAACTGCAGCATATTGCGGAGCCTGGAAGAAGGGAACTTCATGACACGCCTTGGCGGTGGCATTAGGGATCGTTACTGCCTCATCAATGTCAAGAGACAGCCCGTCTTCCATAAAATAAGACGTGGTAGTTCCCTTCTCTTTATCGATTCTCTTCCGAAGAGCTTCAGCAAAATAATACACCACTCTTTGGGATGGATTTCCATTGTTGGAAGAAAACAGATCACACTGGCTTAACAACCTGATTGCACAATCAAACTGCTGATTGGCTACTTTCTCAGCAGAAGCTAGAAGAAGTTCGGCAAGTGCCACGTTTTTAGCCTCCTCATCTGAATTGTGGCCAGAGAAGGAGAGCTGGAAGAGGTTGTCCAGATTGGATTTGGTATAAACATTTAGAGTATAATACTGTGTAAACCTCGCACGCGCGGTTCTCATGATTTCTTCAGTTGACAATTCCCAATCTTTCACTTGTGGTTTTCTTGGCTTGAGAGATCTTTCGCACCCCTTACAGTAGTCATTTAACGGGCCAAGTGAGGTTGAAGAACCTGGAATCTGTTTTGACTTCTTTTGTTCAACAGCATCTCCAATTCCATTCTTGATTTCATTGATCTCTCCAGTTTGCTCCTGAAAAGTTAGGACTTGTGGAGAAGGGAATCTGCAACTTGGATCATCAAACAAACTGGACAGCAAAAAAGATTCCTGCTCCTGCTGTTGATACTCGGGGAAAATGCATCCTCCGAATGACGAGTCGTAGCCGCTGACTCCATAATCAGAACAAAAGGAGCTGATGCCATGGAATTCTTCCCAATTCCTTGATTCTGCATTATTCACTCCATTTCCTCTTTCCATCCTCTCAGAACTATTATCTGTGGCACTGACTCAAGGCTAAGCTCAGGTTTTGTAGGAATCGATCACTAGCTTTATGGGTAGGAAAATTGCAAAATATAGTCAAAGGGCAGGGGAAAAGCATTACCGACGAATCATTACACACAACATGTTAGATTTTATGTTGCTGGTTGATCTGATCGAGGCAGCTAGCATTGTGCATGCCAATAATTTCTTTTTTGTTTGAACTTTGAATGCACTTTGTTCAAAATTCAGTGTCAAAATTATAATGTAGAAAAAAAAAGCCCAATGGCCCATGTTTTGTTAGAAGCACAAAACAGGCCCGGCCCAGAAGGCAATTATTAGTTTCTCTCTAATATACTACGAGAGTACGAGGCAAAGACCGCTCAACACTCGCCGTAACGACCACCACGAACGACAATGCGGTCACACTAAATTCCATCCAATAATCTTTAGACACGCAAGTACAGTTGCGTCGATTGACGTGTCAAGTCGTCGCTCCTTCTCCTCCCCAGCTCCTAAAGTTACTCAACAGCAAATATCTAAAAGTAAAACTAAATCGCTTCGATTTGATCAAATTGGAACGCGTCCGTTTTCATTCCATCTCACCCATCCCCTATCCATCCAATCCTATAAAGTCTACTTTGTAATTGCACATAGGAAGGCGGCCGGTCAGCCAATCGAAGGGTAGATCTTGGGTCAGAACAGCCGATCTAATGGCGGAGGACAAGTACAATCGCAAGAATCCGGCGGTGAAGAGGATTCTACAGGAAGTGAAGGAGATGCAGTCTAATCCATCTGATGATTTCATGAGCCTTCCTATCGAGGTGCTCTTCGAAATCTTCTATTTACTCTTTTCAATTGTTTGATTGATTCGTAAATGTTTGTGCTGCATAGATCCGTATGATTTTGTGTTTGATTAATT
>NBIL01110789.1:0-14492 GCA_002752925.1 Viola pubescens var. scabriuscula | reverse complement strand
CCAAAGCGATAAAAAATGAGCCAAAGTTGAGTTTTTTTTTTTTTTTTGCCTAATCTTATCTAATTTACTAACTTCCTTATCTACGTCTCTCTCTTCCTCATCTTCTTTGTTTTTCTCCCTACATTTTCTTTATTTCCCTCTTAAAAAACTACTATTTTCTTTTTGCCTTTTTTCCCCTTCCGTACTCGGTATCTAATCTACTAGGCCAATTAAGTTGGGCTCGAATCAGAAAGTTTGCACGTCAGAAAGTTACCCAAACAATTCTTCTACTCCCCTTTGGTACTTCCTTTCATTTTTTAAAGGTAAGAGTAAGTTTAGATTGACTGTAATTAAGGAGGGTTATAACAGAACCTCGTAACACTTTTTGTTAACTTTTTGAAGTTGGATGAAATAGGGTTTAGTAATGTTTTCTTTTCTTAAGTTATTAGTAGATATTTCCATCGGTTTTAAATACATGTCGTTTTAGAGAAAAATGTTTGATCTCAAATAAATATCGAAACATCTTTCTCATTTACTATAGTAGTTGTTTTGTTCACTTGACTATTCTACCCCTAATCCAAGGACAAAGCTACAAAAAATCAAGGGATACAAAGGTCAACATCAACCTTAAATAATGTTACAAATCATTTCCTATTTTAGTACAATCCTTCCAAACTACATTATATTTATGACTAGAAGGACTAGAAGAAAGCAAGCAGATCCCCTCATTCAACCAACAATTCACGTCGTTTTCCCTCTCTCCCTTTTAATTTTCATCTCCAGTTTCTTGATTACATGTAATCGGGTCTACGGGACCGGGTCCGTTTTTGGGTCCGAGACCCATAGATCCGGATTTTATATGGAACCATAAGTATGGTCCTGGTCTCGGTCCCAACCCGGATTTTATATGGGACCAAAAGTATGGTGCCGGTCTCGGCTCATCGTGTCTAGTTCTGGAACCGGTCTCGAAAAAAAATGGGACCAAAATTGTGGTCCCGGTCCTGGAAAAAAATGGGACCAAAATTATGATTCCAGTTTCGAAAAAAAACCCGAATTCTGAGACCAAAAATTCAGATTTCGGGTCTTTTTGACACCCCTAATTACTTGTAGCAAATGTAATTATGTAAGAGTTCAAATGCAACGCTCACCGTCTAAAGGATTTAAACTTGTTGTAATCCCCTTCATTTGTTTAGAAATAAACCCATAAAATTAGTTTAAATAATGATTCTAATTTTGTTTTTAAAGCTGTAATTTGTTATTAAGTTACAATTGAGTCTTAAGTCCTTTCAGAAAAAAAGATTTGAGTCTCACGAAAGACTTAACATAAAAAAAAAACCCTAAAAACACATGAGATTCATGACCAAATCCTATATATTAGTCTCGGTTAAATTGTAATATTGGTCCATTTATTTTATCAATTTTGACACATTTAACATTTTTTTTTATACATTGAGTTCTTTTATTATAATTTTGGTAACATTTTAAGTGTATTTTATTAATGTATCATTATCTAATTGGTGAGATAGTCCCTCGTTATTTTCTTATTCATCCAATTAAATAATAACACATTTAGTAAGATGATTTAAAATGACGATTCAATGTGTCAAAAATATAACTAATTGGATAAAGTACCAATAGTGTTGCAATTCAACCGTCTTATTACTAACGAAGTGGTGATTATCTTGTTAAAAAATGATGTGAAAAAAAGCAAGAGCAAGTAATTTTGTTTTGTGACGAAAAAAAGATCTTGCAGCTCATTCTCATAATAGATTTGATCAATTATTTATTATTAGATTATCAAAGAAGGCAAAAATAGGCACATGGTTGACGCTGGATTTCGATCAACATCCAACACGTCAAACCATGTTCATGTTCTCTCTGTTTTTTTCTTTCAAAATTTAGTTTGGTGGAGCATATTATTAGTTGTTCTACAGAGTACAGAATCGATTTATTATGAATCTAATTTAGTCATTAATTTTTTAGAATATTGAAAAATCATTTGTATTTATTCAAAGGAGAAAAAAGTAATTTAGATTGAAAAAAAATCCTCAAAAAAAAACAGTAATTTAGATTGGAGAAGACTTATCAGTTATCTGTGCCGACGTAGAAGAATATGCAGGACATGGGCCCGAAGAAGATCATCATCGACACAGACCCTGGCGTCGGTATTGCTTTTCATCGCTCTTTTTCTCTCTTTTTTCAACACCATGCCTCTAAAATTTTGTGACTGTAGAGTATTTTAGAGCATAGTAGTTTCATTTCTGCCGGGTCCACTTTCCTTGTTTATTGAGACACTTCACACCACCGTCGTACTGATCTCATCTAATTTTTACTTTCTTGATATGATAAGAGATTTTTTCACTCGAAAGCATGTTTTCCCCAGCTGGGTGTGGCTGCGATTTTTGTAATTTTCTGTTTCTGGATCATAGTACTATGTTCTCTACTGTTACATCGCAGATGATGCTATGGCAATATTCCTTGCTTTGCGATCTCCTGAAATCGAGGTCATTGGACTCACTACTATATACGGCAATGTCTACACCACTCTCGCCACCAGGAATGCCTTGCATCTGGTACAATACTATTCCTGATCAGTTTTTTAATTTGATCAAACTTATGGGTTACTGGTTTTTTTCGAATAGACTTTATCGACTGGCAATTTTTTCTTTTCCTGGGGAAACCCATTTGCTAATCACACTGCTCCTTTGTGTACTGTTTATGGATTAGTTGGAGATTGCAGGGAGGACGGACATTCCAGTGGCTGAGGGATCTCATGTCACAATAACTGTATGTACCTTTTTTTTCTCTGTTTTTCCTTTTCTGTTTCGAGTAATTGATCCTGTTTGGCAATCGCTAGTCGGGTTTGTGCCTCCGATCATGATTTTCTTTTCCAGCTATGCAGTGATGAATACCTCTAGTCTTCATTTTATTTGATGGGTCCGGGAAGAGGTTGACCTTTTAAGAGTAACTTTGTTCAAAATATTGAATTCAATTTGTTTGTGAAAGCACTAGCTTTCTGCTATTGCTGTCGTTCTTTTTTTTTCTGCTTGCCTTCGTTGCTAGTCCGCCAAATGAAGGTCATGGTCCTAATTTATTGCATCTGGCTGTTCTTGCATAGAAAGGTACAAAACTTCGAATTGCTGATTTTGTGCACGGTACTGATGGACTTGGCAACCAAAATTTCTCTGCACCTAAAGGAAAGCCAATTGAACAGTCAGCAGCTGCATTTCTGGTCGAGCAAGCAAACCTTTATCCTGGAGAAGTCACTGTGGTGGCTTTGGGGCCTCTTACAAATGTTGCACTGGTCAGATTCTTTGTTCCTTATTATTTGGGATGGGTTTCTATGCGCAAAGTTCCTTTAAGATTTTCCCTCACAGATAAAACTATATCGCAGGCTGTCGAACTAGACCCTTGTTTTTCCAAAAACATTGGTCAGATTGTTCTCCTTGGGGGTGCATTTGCAGTGAATGGAAATGTGAATCCGGCAGCAGAGGCAAATGTAACTTGCTTAAACCCATGCCATTGGTTTTGTGATATTTGTCTGGGACTGCATTTCTTTCTTTCAGATAAACATAACTTGTATACTTGATGACCAGATATTTGGTGACCCCGATTCAGCTGATACTGTTTTCACATGTGGGGCAGATATACTGGCAGTGGGGATAAATGTCACCCATCAAGTTGTTCTGACAGGTATAACTTTTGTAATGTTAGTGACCGACCCTGGAAATGATTTCTTACGTACAAAATTAAATGCAGAAAACATTAGTGTTGTTAATGCCAACTTACTCTTACAAAACTATATGTGCTACCTCTAACACAAGACACTGTGAATCATTTTGCTAGCACTTGTGTTTCCTTTATTATGAAGTTATAACGTAGTCTTGCCACTTTTTAGTACTTGGTTGTGTCTCTCACTAAATGAGAAAGTTAGAAGACTATCTTTCCTTGACACTACTTTTACTTTTCTGGTATGTCTCCTGTATGTGCTCACACATTGCAGATACTTTTTGAATACATTGCAGATGCTGACAGGGACAAGTTGCTTCAATCAAATGCAAAATTTGCTCAGTACCTCTGCAAAATTTTAGAGGTGTACTTCAGTTACCATCAAGAAGCATACAGCATGAAAGGTTGGTGTACTATGACTCCTCGATGTTGCAACTGGATAGGTAAAATGAAAAATTGTTTTGATAGCTGATGCTTAGTTTTGCTCCTTTTGTAGGAGTCTATCTTCATGATCCAACAGCACTCCTTGCAGCTGTTGATCCTTCACTTATCACATACACAGAAGGCGTTGTAAGAGTCCAGACCTGTGGTATCAGTAGGGGATTGACAGTATTGTATAACAACCAGAAGAGGTAGGACCATCTCGGTGCTTCTAATCTTACAACAAACAGTTTAACCTTTCTGTGAATAGAGTGAATACTAGGATTGTCGACAATTCTTGCGTAGGTGCAATGTCTTTCCGTGAATCGAGAACTTGTGTTGAACTTTAGGGTAAAAATGATGCACTAGTTGGAGTTTTTGGTCATGTTGATGATTGATTCTTCTGAAATATGAACTACAGGTTTGAGGAACCGACAGAGTGGACTGATAAGCCGACAGTGAAGGTGGCTGTGACAGTCGATGCTCCGACAGTTGTCAAATTGGTTATGGAGAGGTTAATGGAATTATGAAACTTGGTCATGTTAAATCGACATCGAACTGTTTGATGGTTGAGGCAAGTGTATCTTTCATTGTTCTTAGTTGGCTGATAAACAAGCATTTATATGTTCACCATTAATTAACATCATGAAATCCTTATTTGATCTGTGTATCTTTTTTTTTGAAATGTAATCTGTGTATCTTGTAACAAGCATTTGTAGTTAAAAACTCGTTCAGATAATAAATGTATTGTTGATAGACTCAGTCATGATTGGAAGCAGTGGTGTAATATGGTAGTGCGCGAATAATGTGATATATATACATACCGGTGTATCTAATAGTTTATTGTCTAACTGTGATGGAGCTAAGTCACAGTACTATACTCATTACTCCATCGCTTCGTAAAAGTAGTGATAATTCTCATCCCGTGACAATAAAAATATGAAGAAATGTGGGTTTTAATAGAGAAGATGGTGGATTCGAGCTGCCTTGTTGGAATTCTTGAAGACTATTTCAGAAGTGAAAAAGGATTTGAAAGCTCTTCATCGAAAGATTCCACATACATAGACAATGAAGCTCAAAGGAGTAATTATTATTCTTCTCGTATGGTTTACACGTAGCACAACGCACGAAGCAAGTAAGCAGAAGTTCCGGGCAATGTTATGTTATCAATCTACTAAACGGGAAGACCGGTACGTCTCATCCCAATAAAAAAAATTTATTTATTATTTTAATATATATTAATTATATCGGTTAAATATTGACCAATATAAACCTCTTCACAATACTTAAAAAAAAATATTATAAGTATATTATAAGGAAGTTATGAGAAGCAAACCGAGACGGGTATTTTAATTGAAACTGATATATCCCATCACAATGACAAAAACGAAACACTCAATGATACGAGATTGAGAACCTTGCTCCGGGTTTTCTTCTGCTGAATTGAAACGCAAACTGAAGTCTCTTCTCTCTCGCTAAATTTAAATTCCACTCTGCGTTTAAAAAAAAAAAAAATCGCCAATTCGCCATAGATAGATAGATACTGTAGGTAGCAGGAGAGGAGAGAGTGATGGGTTCATTAGTTGGAGGTGTGATTTTGGACGAATCGGTTCTTGTTTCGGAGCCACACTCCCTCCTCCGCATCCTCCGCCATTCCAACCTCCCTACGGTACTACTCGACCACTTTCTTCCTCTTCAGTAAATCTTCTTTTTTCTGATACTTGTTTGTTCTTCATTTTCCTTTTCCAGGCAATCTCATATCCGCCGTCTCTTCCCCTCCATCAGGTCAGGTCCTCTTTCCCATTCCGTCGTCTTCCTCCTTATCACTGATTAATTAAGTAATTTTGTTTAGTGAATTGATTAACTAAGATTGTACATTGGGAGGAATTCCCAAGAGGAATTGCCAAGAGGAATGGCAATTCTGTAAATTAGTGTTTTATTTACAGAATTGCCATTCCTCTTGGCAATATTCCTCTTGGGAATTCCTCCCATTTAGCATTATTCTTCAATCTATGCATTTGCTTTTGTGCAGCAATCTTCGCTTCAACAGATAGCCAAGCAATACTCCTTCCATTGCTTCCCCTTCCATCACCATGACCCCTCCGCTTTCCGTGATGACGTCACTCGCACTTGGGCTCATATTTCAGGCTCTGTCTTGTTTCTTGTTTCTGTCCAAAACCACTGTGCCCACCTCCAAACTTTCAATCAGCTTTCTAGTTCCGGTTGGCTCATCACTGTTTTGGGTCAGTCTTCTTCAAATAATCCTAGTTACTTAATTTTAGCTGTAATGTGCTTTCTCATCTTTGTCCATTTAAATCTTGCTTCTGGTTCCATGTCAGATGTGGAAGGTGGCGGTGGTGCATCTGAGGATTTAACTACACTTTCTATCAGTACGATAGACGAATTGCCTTTAGCTATTTGCCGCTTGAATAGAAAGGTTGCTGATGTATCTTGTTCTTATACAAGTGCCAAGAATCTACTGCTGCAATCATTTACTATCACAGTTGTGTTGAGCATTCTCTCACTTGTTCTTATTTTCTCCTCGTTGAATTTGAACAGTCCGTTGCTCATAACGTTGCAACAGTTGGTTACCTAATGAAACCTTCTCGCCAAGAAGATTTTGCTAAGGTTTGCATTGATGAACATGTAGTTTTAGGTTGACATTTGTAATATGAGAGATTTATTTCTCATCTGTATTGTTGTAGAGAGGTGCATTCCCATTGTGTCCGACTCCCAACGGATTGATCTTTTTCCCACTCACATTTCAACTTCCCTTGCAATCTCAATTACCGCATGTTGACATAATTCTGCACAAAGCAACTGATGAGATCCTCTCTGTTCAATTAAGTGACCCTTCAGAATCATTGAACAGAATCACTTATACCACTGGGATGCAAGAATTACAAAGGTAGTTTTTGAGGTCATCTTTGGAGCTAGTTAAATTTTCGTGTAATTGTTTACCAGAGCTGATTCTTCTCCAGGTACATGGAGCATCACACCAACTGTGTTGTAGTTGACCCACTTGATAAAATATATCCTGTGGTGGATCGGCTTAGTATTCAACAAATTCTGCTTGGACTGGAGGATCTCAATACAAAATGCCACCGCAAAATCAGAGGACCCCATTTCCTAAAGGTTTCTTGGTCTCAATGGTATCTATTTGTACAAGTGATCTGATCTGAGTAGCTTATGCATGCATGGTTCTATTTAAGGCTTATTGCCCGTCTTGGTAGTTCGCATGTGCATTTTCATATTTGTTTGCAATGTGCAATGCACATTAGTTTTCAGTCCATACATTATGCTACTGCCATCTCCTAAGAGTTCACTGCTTTTCTCCCAAATTTAGTCACATTGATAATTTAAATATGCAGGTTAATGATTTTAATGAACCTGATCTGGTTCGAAGGCTGTCAGAAGCAAAACTCTCTCTTCCAAGCATAGTAAAACCGCAAGTTGCCTGTGGCGTGGCTGATGCTCATAGTATGGTGAGAACTGTTTACTTAATGGTGGCGCCTTATTGTATGTACTTTGACAGTACAGAGCAATATTATACTCCTAGTTCTATTCCCTTTTATTATTGTTATTACTATTATTATTATTGGAAATCGTATGTAGTTGAATATAGGAAAGCTGAAATATTCCTAGTTTCTCATCCTTTTTCTGTTCTGTATTCTGAACTACTAATCTTTGCATCTCAGGCAATCGTCTTTAGCGTCAATGATTTTAAGGATCTAACTGTGCCTCTCCCAGCAGTTGTGCAGGTGAGCCAAAAACATTTCTTGATGTTGTTAGAAATGCAGCTCCTCTCATTCGATCTTAGTTCAGGACTAGCTCTTTTAGCTTAACTCTATTTAGGGCAGATTTTTACTTACTACCTTACTGCCATAAGTGTTTCCTTGTTGATCTGGGCAAGAGAAGTATGAGTCAATATAGTTCAATACCCTGTGCCTTCAACCCTGATCATCTCAATTCTCAACAATAAGAAGATGCTTCGCTTTATGTACATACAACTTGATTTTGATATGGAATCCCTTGTAAGCTAAAGGAAACTTAACGTGAGAGTCCTAGTGGTTTATAAAAGGAGTCTATATAAGTGGTCAATGGCTTATATGAGATTATTTTAAGGACTTGTTTTCTCCAACTGTTGAACGTGGAAATTATTGTTATTGCAGGAATATGTGGACCATTCATCCACTTTGTTCAAGATTTATGTCTTGGGCGGGAGAGTCTTTTATGCAGTTAAGAAGTCTACACCAAATGCAGAGATCTTGGTGAAAGCATCCGAGGGAAATGGACTGCGTCCTCTGATCTTTGACAGGTGACATACATTATTATTGTAATTAAGTGATTGTTTGCTTTCCTTCGTAGGGTCAAGTATTTCATCTGATAGTAGTGCGCTGAACCTCATAGCTTAAAATCTCTACCCACAAGCACTGGGCACCCTGGAGAAGTTGACTCCTCCAAGGCCAATAGTCACAGTTTTGATCTTGAGCTAGTTACAGTCGCTGCAAATTGGCTTGCAAGGAAACTTGATCTTACCATCTTCGGCTTCGATGTTGTTGTAAGTCGAGGCACCTTCTCTCAATAATTTTGGTTGATATATATTTGTGTGGATTATATAACTTTGCAATTTCCAGTTGACTTTGCAAGAGTGACTGAAACTTGATAGTTGGACTCGCTATGTTGATATCATATTATCTGCATTTGTAATCATCTTAGATTTATTTAAGCCCTTTTACCATTGTGTTTTCGGTTCCCAACAATCCAGGTTCAGGAAGGCTCCGGTGATCATGTTATTGTTGATGTGAATTATCTCCCATCATTCAAGGAAGTGCCTGATGATGTTGCCATACCTGCCTTTTGGGATGCTATTAGACACAAGTTTGACTTTCAAAAGCACAAGTAACAAGCTGAATAGCTGTGGTTTTGAATAGTGAATAAGTCAACAATTGGGAAACTGTCCCAATTTGACAGCAAAAAGTTTTGAATGCCGGCCAAGGAATTCAAGTAAAAATGGAAGTATCATGGCTCTGTTATGACTGTTCTTCACCAGTCTTGCCATTAGCTTTTTGTTTAATCTGTGGGATTCTAACTCTTGAAAAAAATATATCCTGTACTCTATGACCAGCTGCTAATGGCGTGTAGCAGAAATAAATCTTTCGTTGTCGACTAACCTGAAATGAGATGTTATGGCTATCGTGTTTTGGTGTTTGAAAGAGGAGAAAGTCTCGAGTTCGAAATCTATTTTTTTACATCATGTCTACATTGTATCATTACAAAAAGAAAAAAAGAAGTCTCACAGTAATTAGTTTTTTCAGTTTTCAAGATGATAAAAACGAGTTAATGTCTTGTTTAGTGTTTACTCTTCGGTTTTACTGAGGGAAATCCCTCTTAAACCGTGTTTCTTGTTTAGCTTTGGCCATTTCCAGTTTTATTGTGCCTGACTACAATAACAATTCTAAATTCCTACTAAAATAAGGAACACGTCGCGATGCTGAGTAATGCATGGAATCGAAGCGAGAAGAGAAAGAGAGAAGAAAAGATAAAGCGTGTTATGCGCTGTGCTGTGCTATGCTGCGTTGTCAACAGTTGCATGGAATCGAAGTTCATTCTCATCCGCTCCCATAAATATACGTACGTATTTTGTCTTTGCACCTTTTCATGACCTTTCTTTCGTCCTATTGCGTATTTTTGTAGCTCCTTTCTCTCTCTGTTCTTTTTTTCTCCATCGGCAACTGTGTCATTATTTCTGTTCTGTTCCCCAATAAATATCGGAGCTGAACACAAATTAAGAAGCCATGACCGGAAAACAAATCATAAGCAAAATGAAGGTAATTAACTCTTCGTGCAAGTTTTGGTTTTTCTGTGATCTGGGTTTCCCAATTTGTACAAAATCTCTGGTTTGGACAAGATTCATGTTTTAGATTGATTTCTTTATGTATTCACCATGTTGAGATTATATACCACCTTCTTAGATTGGGACCTTAACTAAAAATGTTAATCTTAATGATTAGAGGCATCGTGGAAGCGTTCTTGTTGCATTTTAGATTCTGCTTTTTGGGTATTAGGGTACAATTCTTTAGGACTGGAAGAAATTGCACCAATTTTATTATCAGAATCGACTTTATTATCCTTTGAGATTTTGGAAGCGTGTGTACTAGGGTTCGTTTGTCTAAGAATTTGGGCACATACCATTCTTTTTTATCCTTGTATAGGTAACTTTCTGCATTATTTATGATCACCAGTGCCAAGATGGCTGTTTGTGGAATGTGTTTTGGCTTAATCAAGGTCATGCATGCCTCGATTAGTTAATAAGGTTTATTAACCTGCAAATGATGGAGATATATGCTTCAAATACTTGCTTATAATTAACAAAATATGTAGTATCTATTGCCATTCTTGTTGGTTGTGTTGTTTAAGAAGCTACACAGTTTCCCTTGTTCCTATGCAACTACGAGACGCTAGACTTATTGATATTTTAAAGTTTTTACTGCTAGTTTGACTGCAATCCAACAATGTAATGATTTTTCTGCACACTCACCACCATCTCGCTGACTTTTTTCAGGAAAAAGTGGGATTAGGCACTTCCGGTATGGAGTCTGGAAAGGGCAAGAGCAAGATGTCAAAGAACGTAACCCACGGCTATCACTTAGTTAAGGGGAAAAGACATTGTGACATGGAAGATTATGTCGTTTCAGAATTTAAGCAAGTTGATGGAAAGGAGCTTGGTTTATTTGCAATATTTGATGGTCATCTAAGCCACATCATTCCTGATTATTTGCGGAAAAACTTATTCGAAAAGATCATAACTGAGGTAAGGCATACTATATTTATATTGTACTCCATTCCTGTCAAGTTGATTTTACCAATTGCTAGTTTCTGCCTCTACTGTTTACGTTTACAGTTCATATGGTTATTTTCATATCATGATTCATGGTATTACTTAGCATTTATGTTCTTAGTTTCTTATTCTCATTCACTGCTTGTCCTTTTGATATTCTGACTCAAAATTTGCTGCAACAAGCCTGACTTTTGGACAGCACCAGAAAATGCCATTAAGAGGGCGTATCACATTACCGACGCTACTATCTTGGAGAAGGCTGGTGACTTGGGTAAGGGGGGTTCAACGGCTGTCACAGCAATACTAATTAACTGCGAGAAACTGGTAGTGGCCAATGTTGGTGACTCACGGGCTGTTATCTGCGAAAATGGTGTGGCAAAGCAACTATCTATTGATCATGAGCCAAGTGTAGAGAGGGAGGAAATTGAGAGCAGGGGTGGTTTTGTGTCAAACTTTCCAGGTAAAATCTTCTCCAAGAAGCACTTTTCATACGAGAATGTGCAGTACATGACTTAATATATAATAGCGCACTCCTGAAGGTTGTGATTTGGTCTGTATTGGTTTTAATCTACTTTTATGATGGTTCCGTCTAGGTCTAAGTACATTCGAGTGAGCACAAGTAGGAATTCTATAATTTGTTTAGTTTACTCTATTATAAAGACTCGGGTACGACGTTACCCTTCTTTCGAGTGTTCAGTCCCTTGTATTCAATTGTTGTGAATAGGGTTGTTATTGGTTCAGTCAAAATTATGCATTTCCTTCAAGAAACTAAGAAAACGTTGTGAGATTTGTGGGGGTGTGATCTGCTCTTCGATTTAGGAAGCAGCTGGACTCGAGTTTCCAATTTGTTTGTTGTCTGATATGCAAGAATACCTAATACATGGGGTGATGTTCCATTAACGACCATTGCCTTAACCTTTATGAATTCAGGGGATGTTCCACGTGTTGATGGTCAGTTAGCGGTGGCAAGGGCTTTCGGTGACAAGAGCCTGAAGCGACATCTAAGTTCAGAACCGGATATTACAGTTGAGGCGGTAGATGACGACACAGATTTTATCATCTTAGCTAGTGATGGGTTATGGAAGGTTTGTTCTATTCAAGCTCTTGTTAATGATCAAGTTTTACATAACTGTTATACCGATGCTTTGTCAGTAAATCGCGTTCATCTAATTTATCGTGTGGGGCTAACGGCTTTAGTTTGATGTAATGGCAGGTTATGTCAAACCAGGAAGCAGCAGATGCCATCAAGAAAGTAAAGGATGCACGGACCGCAGCGAAACGCCTAACTGAAGAGGCTCTTAACAGGGGGAGCACGGATGACATTTCATGTGTAGTTGTGAAATTTCTGTGAGCTTTCTTTGGTTCTTTGATGAAAGATTTTCAGAAATGTCTATTTTGTAAGCGCTTGTATCTTTGAATTTCGGGTTTTCGTTTTTCACTTTTCTGGGGAACATTCCTTAATCTGGTTGAGAAAGCAAAATAGAGTCCTGGTGTGTTTTGATGGATTGGAGTGGCTTAGGTCCTATTAACTTGTAGAGCAGGAGGAAATGGCTTCTCTTGGATCGCACCTAGAAGGCTAGAACTAGTTTGGTTTGGTCCGTCGGTTTAAACGCTCAGGATTTGGGTTTTGTTTGGCTTGTTGTAGTTGTTGTGCGTTGTGTTACCTGTGTAGTTGGCAAAATTGGTATTTGCAAAAGTATTTTTTTTTTTTTGAAGAATGCTATTTGCAAAAGTAGTTAACTTGTTTGGTTAATACAAGTGGTGTTAAATTATAAAATAAGAGGTATAATAATAATTTTTTCGTTTTTGGTAAATGTGGTAAAATCAGTGACTGGGTTGGTTTTTTGGTTTTAAAATGGATCGAATTTTTTTTTATCCAAAAACTTCTAAGAAACCGGTGAATAAGTGTTAGAATCGGCGAATTGTGAGTAACGATCACGGTTAACTTTCCGTGGGTCAAAATTACGTCATTTTATATATATATTTAAAAAATATATATAATTAAAAAACTTTTTTTTTGGTCAGAAATAAGAAATTATATTAGGAAGGAAACAAATTACAACGAGGAGAATCCCTTGTTACGACGGTTGCTAGTTTATCAAAAGGATTAAAACACCAGTAGTGGGGGCATTGTTTAAACTCGTTTATCAAAAAGATTAAAACACCAGTGGTAGGGGCATTGTTTAAGCTCAAGCCGCTTGTGCTAAAAAATAAATCTATCTAATGACCTTATTTTTCATTTAATCCTATCAATAAGAGACTTAATCTATGAGAGGAATTGAGACAACCCAACTAGTCCACTACCTATTTTGTTCACCAATTGCCGTAGAAACGAATCCTAAGGTTATAAAATGATATTTTTATATAAGAATGAAAATCAAAACAACCAAACAAAACTTAAGAAACAACAATGCGATGATAGGAAACACTCAAATTATCTTCTAAGAGATCTAAATTAATGTAATTATTTGAGGTATAAATTTATTTATTTAATAATTTAATTAATTTTTAATTAATTATACATATAAGTACTGAAGTACATGATGGCCAAATAAAAGAATCAAATTTAATTTTTCTGTGGAATACAAACACGTATATGATTATACATATTTTGACCCCGATTAAATTTTAAAATTTTAAACCTCTATCTTTTTTGGTTTAATTTTTATGAAGATTTTTTTCTATCGCACGGCCGTTGATAAATGTATTGGTTATGAAAGTTGATAAAACATTTGATTAAAATGTTCATCAAAGTATTGTTAAGGACAAAAAAAAGGAGTATTATTGTAATTTTCTAAAATTATTTTAGTATATGCAATTATCGTATGATAGTAAGATTTTATAAAATATATGAATTGAACTCATGATATACGTTATATAAATTTTATATATTAATCAATTGAATTATAAACTGGTGTATTTAAAATTTTAAAATTATTTGCTTATTGATATTAACAAAAAGTCCAAGTTCTCCTTGAGTTGGGCCTGGATCACAAAAGTTTAATTACCAACTATACCAACTACCAACTACCAAGTCTTCGTCTCCATGATTCCATCCACTCTTCAGTTTTACAGATAAGCCCTTCTTAAACCCTCTTCCGGTTTCCGAATTTACCTTTGCTCATTTCCTCTCTCTCGAAACCAAAGAAATTAAAAAACAAGCAAGAACAGAACAAGACAGAACCTATAAAAAAAAACAGAACGAAACACAAAAATGGGACTTCAGATGAATAAAGAATCCCAAGTGGCTGCGCTGCTTACCATGTCCCCTCCGGTGCTGGTTAACGCACCGAATGGAACCCAACGGCGCGAAAAGTAAACACAGCAATGTTTTTAATCTTCATATTTTTGTTGTTGCTATATGTGGTGGCAACGGTAGCTTCATCCTCATCTGCTTCATTTCACATTTGTCTTCCTCTCCTTGTTTCCAACTTCTCATGACCGCTCTTAATTTAATTAGGCCTATTGTTTTTGTCTTTTGTAGTTCCTTGCTTCAATTTGCAACTCTTTTTGTCTCTTCCTT
>NBIL01110770.1:0-11814 GCA_002752925.1 Viola pubescens var. scabriuscula | reverse complement strand
ACCATGATGCCACGCTAGAAACTACTTTGAAAAAAATAAATAAAGAACCTTCCTAGGTGTTTCCTCAAGATTCCACCAACTAATTTTCAAGGCTCCACAGTCCCACTCACCTAATCTTTTACAATTTTATTTTTATCTCGTGCATAATGTAGTTTGGATATAAATTCGGTATCTAGGAAAACAGTAAAAAAACCAGTAAAAGAAAGGAAAAAATAAAAGAAAAAGGAGAAAAGGTATCTCTTCCTGTAATCAGAAATCAGAACAGGACTTTGACAAACAGATTGGAATGATCTGAACGTCACGCTTCCTCCACCCATTAACCCTTCCACCCCCTTTCTTCTCTTTTTATCTCTCAGAGACATACTCTCACCAACGTAAGAAACTTTAAATAAGGAAAAAAATATTTAAAAAACAACCTTTCAGTAATTTACTGTAAAATTATGAAAAAAGAAGTGCTGAAAATTCGAAGCAGGTCTTGTTCAAGATAGTTTTATAGTTTTATATTGTTATTTCAAGTAATTTATTGCTGTTTAGTTTAATGGGGGAGGAGTGAAAAGGAAGGAAAGAGGCAGAGTTCATTGTATAAGCCATAAACTGTTAAAAGTGATCATTTTTTTTGTTTGTGTATGTACCTGACCAGCTCATACTATCATTTTGTATGGTATATATATAAAGAATCAACAAAAAGTCAATAAAGATTTGAGTATTTATCTTTAAAAAAACCCTTTTTTTCTGGTTAGGGTTTTCTGTGTTCCCCCTTTCTTCTCTTCATTTCACCAACCTGGTACTGGTCAATCACTGCTAATTCACTGTTCCTGACTTTGTTTCACTAGGGTCCTATTTCCTTTAGCTCAAAGTTTAGGCTTTCAGCGCTTACAGTGTATGTTCTGTGGTTGCAGTTCAGCTTTGTTTGGTTGGTGGGTCGTGTTGAAGCTTTTATAGTTTTTCTATAGTTCTATTTATTGGAGAGGGTTGGTTGTGGGCGTTTTGTCGTTGTTGGAAAGAATTTTTGATTTTGGAAGGTGGTTGCTGTTGTCGGTTGTTTTACTGGAGGGGGTGAGGTGATGACGGTGATGGTGATTCATGGGGAGTAGAGCTGTGAATGCTGGTGCACAGAATGATAAGAAAGTTGTAGCCGAGATGCCGAGCTTTGTTCCCGCTATACCTACTTCCAATCCCATGTTGGTTTCCTCCTCTGTTCTAGTGTTCTTATTTTCTTTCTATTTCCGTTTTTGTCAAGTTCTGTTGAACAGTCCATGGTTTTTGTATTGTGAATTCTAGGGTTATTATCGCTTTTACCTGGTTTCCATAGATGGTTATGCGATTGGATGTTGTTTCTTAGTTGTAGTAGTCCTGAACTCCTGTTGTTCAAAATTTTAATTTCTATTTTCTGCTTGGTTCATAGTCATTAATACAAGTATAGTGTGACTCATACTGTTAATTCCTGTACATTTTGAGCAAGAATAGTTTATTGATACATATGTGCTATTTGTAATAATTTCGGGTGAGGCCAACACACTTCATAGGAGAAAACAAAGATCTTTCTTATATTGATCTCTCTCACAAGCATGTAAGTGCTTGAAAGTTTTAGCTGAATATTGACGTGATTATGGATTATGGATTATGGCGCACAGGGTGTTGATTATGATGTCTTGTGCCTCCATGTCATGAGTTGTCAATCAATTGTGTTGATAATTTGGAAAGAGAGTATAGAATTTATGGGTTGGAGAAAATTGGAGATGGCCATACCCTTAGGATATTTACATGAAACGTTCTGTGGGTGAACCTCCATCCTTTGGGTTGCCTGCCCATACCCAACAGTTAAAGCATACTTTGTAGCCTATTTAGGGATCGTCAGTATACTATCATCGTGTGACTTTGGCAGTGGATGTTCCAATCACAGGGTGATATTGGGCTGTGCCACAATTACAGATGATTATTCAGAAGCAGCATTCCTATTGGTCATAATTTCTGGTTTATTTTTCAGAATTTTAGTTCAGATGTTTCTGCTATTAATTTAATGGGTTTGGCAATAGGAAACTAGTTTTTCTGACTAGATTGCTGCTCGCATTGAGTATTACTGTTCAGCTTTTCTTCATCCCTGCATCGCTGTTTTGGTGCTTATAGTTCTGGTGGTTTACGGTTTTCAGCAGCACAGAGACAAGTACTGTTCATTCTTCTCGAATTTCAGACTTCGGAACACTTGAGCAAACTCTTGGATTTCGTATAGAAGATGCTGTTGATCTTAGCAGGAGTATGCATTCAAATCTTTATTGTTGTTGGAATAGGACTTTTTTTAATTCTTTTTTTCCCGTCGCTCTTTATTGTTATGCTCATGAATCCTGACTCTTTAGATTCTGATATACTCACTGATGGATATATATTTGTTAATTCATATTGACCATCCGATTATAATTCCACTTGTTTCTGTTTTTTCAACCACATGCCACTGGTTTAGAATAATTGCTATGTTGTGATGGTCAACATTTCGGCATTCTTCTAAAATTTTCCACTTCTGATTTTGCCTTGTTATTGTTTGTTCCTATGGACCATTTGGATGACACATGGCCTTTATTTATGATATATTTGGCCTGAGGTGCTAGGGTATTGCAGTGTAATTGTTTTAGCTCATTTTGTTCAGACTGCGGTGTGCAACAATTATGTTTTGATGGATTCTAGATTCTAATTCACTTTTTTGTACTTGATGAATTTGTTGTCTTTTAGATCCTGTATTTAATCAATTAAAATCAACAAGTCAGGCAATAGGTTCGGATATCCAATTTGGAACTCTAAACAAGGCGAGATTCTATCTCCCCTCCGTATTTATATAATTGTTGTGTTGGAGAAGAAAAGTTACTAAGAATCTTCCATCTTGTAATTCAGCCACTTGCACCAGCAGAGATAAATCTTTCCACCACTGGTGTGGGGCCTCAAACGTTATTGCTTCAAAGAGAACCACAGCTTCCTGGTGGTCATCGTGAGAACTGGGGAGAGACCAGCATGGCTGAAGGCAGTCCTAGAACTGATACGTCAACAGATGACTCTGAGGAAAAAAATCAAACGGTGCATCCATTTATCTCCTGACATTCAAACGCACTTTTGTGCTTCATTTTTGTTACACTACTGGCTTCTTAACAAAGGATATTTCCTTTGCTGATTGAAATTAAGGTGTTGATTAGTGGTAGGTAATAATGTTGGTGATTTACATTATGCAGTTTGAAAGAGGACAATCAGCTGTAGCTTTGGCATCTGATTCTAGCGACAGATCAAAGGAAAAATCTAATGACCAGAAGGTTACATGAGGAAGAAGTTTTGTTCATATAAACATTTTTTACGTGTAATGCACTAATGTGTTCTTCTTATCGATATTTATGGTTGTGCAGACACTACGAAGGCTTGCTCAAAATCGTGAAGCTGCTAGAAAAAGTCGGTTGAGGAAAAAAGTATGTTTATTGCAGTTTTGTTATGTCTTTTCAATGTCATCTTACTGTTTGGTTTTGGAGGAGAGGTGTCTGTAATGATGCACATGTCTAATGCAGTTTATAATATCTTGTGTGTCTGATCTGCTTACAGGCATACGTGCAGCAACTGGAGAGCAGCCGGCTGAAGCTGTCCTCTCTCGAGCAAGAGCTCCAGAGAGCTCGCCAACAGGTTGTGTTGTTATTCTCTTGGTATATAATGTCCCTTCAGTGATTTATGCTTACTCAGTTACTCTTACTCCAGTTTGTGATTATTCATGTCATGTTTTTTGTTTTGTTACTATGTCAAATTCATTTCTCAAGGAAGAAACTTTGTTGTATGTAGGGTATTTTCATTTCAAGCTCAGGCGATCAATCCCATTCAATGAGTGGAAACGGTACTTGATTTCTAAATTTGCCCTTACTGATGTATATTTTGGTGTTCCTGGATGCGAGATTTTATCATAATGTCGGCTTTTGTGAATTTCATTATTGTTTTTGTCGCATGATATATAGTGAATGTTACAAGAGTCTAGCTATCATATGTTTAAATTATTGGTTCATATGATTTATACTACAACTAGTCTAATCGTGGTTGTATTAGACCATTGATAAAATAAATATTTAAATATGCATACTAATTTTATATAATAATATTATACTACTCATAGCTAAACATCTATAAGGTAAATAAAATAAATAAAAAAGTTCAAATTAAAATTGAAACTAAACTTAGCTTTCATTATCATTTATGAACACCATGTCCAATGAACATTTGTGAACAAAATAAGAGATTTGTAAACACTGATATATAAAATTACATTCATTTTCATGTGTAATACACAAAAGATATTACACTATAAATAACTGTTTAAATAAAATAAATAATTATACAATTTAATCAAATGAAAAATGAAACTAACCTTAGCTTCCATTAGCATATATGAACCAAAGAATATTTGTGAACAAAATGAAGCTATTGTGAACACTTATATAGAAAATTGTGTAGCTTTTCATATGCTTGAAATTCAATCCTTTCAAATTCCATAACTTATATCATAATTTCTAATTAATTAAATAAATTCTATTTAATAGTACAACCTAAAGATTCTTAACTTAACTAATCAATATGTTTGATGGAAAATAATATCAAATTATAAAATATATTAATTATGTGACACATGTCAATTTCTAAAGCATGCAATGGATGACACATGGCATCACATGAGGGATTCAAAGATCCTAGGTGGCTTCCTCTCAAGCCTCCATGAGAGTTTCACCACATCCTTTTTTTATTTATATATATATATAGATAGATAGATAGATTATAAATTTTTCTGTATGGGTCAAAGAAATGAGATCCACCCACATGGAATACTGAATTGGAGAAATAGGACCGTTTATCATATTGGGTTTTGTTTTTGTTTTTCATTTTTTGTGGCTGTTTTCAAAGTAATAACAACATAGACCAACAGATGACATAGGATTAGCATCATATTAGTGTCTTGCCTTTTATCATTATTGTTATTTTTCTGTTGACTGCTGGATGTCTGTGATACTCAGTCATTCCTTTATACAGATTTTTAGCATTAAGAACCTATATTCTTGATTGCATGATTCTGCAGGTGCCTTGGCGTTTGATGTAGAATATGTGCGGTGGCTAGAAGAACACAACAGGCAGATAAATGAGCTCAGAGCTGCTGTCAATTCACATGCTGGAGACACTGAACTTCGCACTATTGTTGACAATGTCGCTGCCCACTTCAATGATGTTTACAGGTTGAAAGGTATTGCAGCAAAAGCTGATGTTTTCCACATATTGTCAGGAATGTGGAAGACACCAGCAGAGCGGTGTTTTATGTGGATCGGTGGTTTCCGCTCATCTGAGCTCCTCAAAGTGGGTTTCTTATTCTGAGCTTTTGCTGTAACCCATCTTTGTCATCATTTTTTTTTGTCTATTGTTGCTAGTTATTTGTGAGAGCATATTGATCATATTTTCATATTATAATTGCTCTTAGTTGAATACGTTGTGTGGCCACTTCTAACGATTACGTTTAAGCCTAGGGATCATCGAGGGATAGAGAACGTGCTTCATTGAGGTATCAGGTTTTTAAGCTAGGTTTTAGCCCAGTTCTTTTTTGAAAACAGGATGGCCATTTCCAGTGTGAATGGAACGAAGTCCGAATCTGGCTTCATTTTCCTAGGTTGAGTGACATCAAACCTGCTTCTTGACCTTCAGTTTCCACTGTTTGATTCTCCCCTAATGTATCAGCATTCTCTCACTTCAATAGATTTTATAGTTGACCTGCACTGAGGTGTTAGTTTTGCAAGAAGAAAACATTTCTTTGGCCGTATGTAAGTTGTTCTTCTTCTGGTGCAGCTTCTTGTCAATCAATTGGAGCCTCTAACCGAGCAACAGTTGGTGGGCATCTACAACTTGCAGCAGTCATCCCAACAGGCTGAAGATGCTCTGTCACAAGGGATGGAAGCACTGCAGCAATCTTTGGCTGAGACCTTGGCCAATGGCACCCCTGGCTCATCAGGTTCAAGTGGGAATGTTGCCAACTACATGGGTCAAATGGCAATGGCCATGGGGAAGCTGGGAACTCTTGAGGGGTTCCTTCGTCAGGTAATCTTTTTTTTTTTCTGCCTTGTGTTGCTTTCTTGTCCAATGCTTCAATTATTTGACGAAAAAGTGCACATCCTTCAAAAATGAAATAAATAAATAAAAATGGTGTTACTCCAAAAGTTTATGGAGTGACTTCTTTGGCATTCCAAAATTCTATTTTCTTTGATTTCTCTAGCAAGAGCGGCTATTACAACAGAGATCATGTTTCCTTGCTTGGTCATATTTTTGTGTTGTTTTGTTGAAGAAGCTAAGATAATTATTTTACTGCCACCATTAGTTATTCTAAAGATTTGAAAATAGAATCCTAGATTTTTTTCCCGTGCCTTAGCAAGATTCTTGCCTAAAGAGAAACTGTAGCATTCCAGGGATTGATTCCTAGACTGATGCTTTTCTATTTTATGTGCCTGTGCATCTTAACGAGCCGGCTTCGTCTCCTTCTCTCCTTGTGTTGTATATCCAGACCTACTGGATACCCAAATTGCTATGAATGGTTTCTGTTTCTTCCGTGTGCAAACTATTAGATATAGTTTTCCCCTGCTTTCATTGAGAATTTTGTGATTTGACCTTGTGCAACCTTGGCGTGCACCACTTTCAATAGTCTTCCCTTGTTTCCCTTTCTGTTCTATCTGCGATTTTCTTGGCCGTCATTTCTTTTGCTTTGGCAATTTCAGGCTGATAGTCTAAGACAGCAAACACTAGAACAGCTGCACCGAATACTGACCACCCGGCAATCAGCACGTGCCCTTCTGGCAATAAATGAATACTTCTCTAGGCTTCGAGCCCTTAGTTCTCTCTGGTTGGCCCGGCCACAGGAGTAATAAGCAGTAGATTGTCTTGGATACAAAGATGCCTGTGTATACAAAGTTACAATTGAAGATTTATCATTCTCCTGTCTGCCGTAGTAGGTCAGAATTTTTAGTTCAACACGAAGATTTGTTGTAATGCTACCACTACTCGTCTTCAAATTCATCGCCACGGGCGACCATATTGCAGTGGAGGCATAGTTGTTGTAATTACAGGTTTCATATGCAGTTGTAACTTCCATAAATATGAAGTAGATCTAAGCTTTATTTCTTGCGTTGTAAAACAGTTAGTGCAAATAAGTTGATTAAAGTAGGCTTTGGTAGAACTGATGAAAGTGAAATGTGATAGGAGTCGTTTGTAACATAGGTTACAGACTACAGTAATCAAATTTGTATAAATCAGATCAATCAAGGTGAGGGTTGCTTTCCATTTTCTTTTATCATCTGTTTGGCTGGTGTTTTTTACTTGAGGCAATGCCGGTGTTGTTGCTTGAGTTGATATCAGTTAAGTCACATCCTTTTGGCATTAGACCAGCGGTTTGCTGGCATGATGTGTATGAAGATTTGGGGTGGAGGAGCTGTGTTATTACCTGATCCGGTTTGTGATCCCCCCGAATTTGCCTTTTTAAGGTCAGTTCCAGGTCTCTGAAGTGCCTGTTTCTACCAATTCCTAGCTTATCGGGAAAAAAAGAAAAAGATAGATGCATTTTCAATCCACGACCAACTGTAAGATTTGGTCTTGATAGCAGATGACATGCAGAATCAAGCAGGGTTTTATAACAAACTCGTTAAAGTTCTTTTTCAGTAAAAGTTACTCAGAACTTCAAAGTTTGACATACACATTAAACTAGTAAATGGAGACACGTTATTGAAACTGGAGTGACAAAACTTGAATAAATCACAAACTCACTACCTTGAAGATAAAAACTATCACAGACTCTATAAGAAGCTTCCTCAGATATCTCATGTACACTCTCCCGGCGAATGGTAGACTAATAGCACAGAAGGTAAGATTGGGAAATCACTGGTTCAGAAAAGGTAACACCGGCGATTATGGTTTTTGGGATTCAACGTCATTCCCTGTAAAGGACGACCCCAAATGGAGCATAAGAGGATATACAGGGGTAAATTCCTTGTCTCCTCTTGATCTGACTTTAGCAGCATAGTCATCTAGAGTTGCTTTAATACCTTTCCAAATTTGATCCTGACCCTGAGAATCTAGCCACAGCGAATATTGCAGCGGCGTAAGTTTGTTCCTTTGAAGCGGTGACTGCAAATCGTCAGGGCCTCTGGTATAAAGGTGATGAAGTATGGCACTTAGTGGGAGATCTTGCAGGAGAGGAGATGCCGCCAGCTGAGATGTCTCTAAGAAAATAAGCGGACGGAATGCCCGAAGTGCCCGGTAGGGAGGACCGAGCTGTTCCACGGGGAACAAATTCTGGCCTACGGTTAACTCAAGCTCGGCCATATCTTTGGCCATCCTCAGTTTCCCAGACTCTGAAAGGGGTCTTACTAGAGAAGCATGCCTGATAAAGAATGCTAAAACACGCGATGCCATGCTTCTAACAAGCTGGGTGCATATGGTCTCGGTCCCTGCAGTTGCAACGTTTGCTGAGGAAGGCAACAGCCTAGACAAGAACTCAGTACGAAAGTGAAGAACGTACTTCTGCAACTCCTCCATGTAAGGTGAAGCATTGTTGTCCATTGCAGCATCCATGCCAAGAACACCAAAGTTCTGCTCATGAATTTGCAAGATGCATGATTCAAGACGATCCATCATTGCTTTGAACAAGGGTGTCACAGAATCACGAGCAACCCCATATATTACACCTAGTGAAGGAGACAACACGTCTGCAGCTATACTAGGCAGTCTATTAATAATAGATGATATGCGAGTGTGAATTTCCTGCAGATGCTGATACAAAGCAAAGTTCTTGAGTTGTGCTGGTGTTGCAGGGCCTGAAATTTGGCGTGCCTCATGACCAGTGGATACCTGCAATCAAAATGCACTTACGTCATCTGTCAAATGAAAGTTCTAATGTTGAGGAAATTAGACGAGGAGGCTGCACCCTAAGAATAATAAATGAAATTCACTCTACAGTTTAAGCAATGACTATAAATTTTATAGGCAACAACAGCAACTAACAATGAATTGACAATGATTAACGGCCGGAAAAAAGTAGCACAATCATTAGCATAAGGAAACACCCCAAAAAACAAATCTTGGTACTGAGGACAGACTGCAAGTCTGCAACTAGGGCAAACAATTGGATTGCTATTATTTCTTTTGAGAAACTATTCCCTATATAACACGTGAAAGCAGACCAAAATGAACACCATAAAAAATCTAATCAGACAAACAAGAAGTATTCTTGCTTTCACTAATTTACCTGATATTCAGCTCGTTCTGCAAGCAGGATTAAAACCGTGCCAATTTGACGCAACACAAGAAGAGTCAAACGCCCGTTCAATTGAACACCTTCAATTTCTTCCTGGATGCGCGATATAATTCTTGAGATCTGTTCTTTAGAGGGAACACTGCCGCGGCTGGACATGGGGAAAATGTTATTCACAAGATCTGAAAGGCGACTTAAGCAAAGAGCCAGAAAAGCTGTCTGGAATATTTCAATAGTCACAACCATCTGCTCTTTTCCTTCCAAAGTAATAGCTGGTAAAACCCCTTTAACATCAGTATCACGTGAGATCCTGTCAAGAAGGTTCTCCACTGTAGAGAAGAGCTTTGGATAACCCATGGTAAAAATCTCCTTAACAAAACTTGATGCAGTAAAAGCAGATTTCATTTGGCTAGCAAAAGCCTTCATTAAGGCTTCCCAAACTCGATCCGTAAGCATGGGATCTTCATCCTACAGTAAGAAAACTAACATAAGCAGATGACATAAATAAAGTAAATCGCAGAACAGTAATAAAACAAGTTATAGCACTCGTTTTCACACGCCAAAAATTACAGGAGGCTTGTTTGCATCAGCAATAATTTAACATATTCAATATAAGACGCAAATAAAGGCTGTCCGTTATGATCCACCCATTCAAATTAAAACCTAGACTAGTATCAGCTTGAATATACTCCGCTGCTTCTGTAACCAATACTGTTCTAGTGGTGATGAGCAAGAATCCAAACTTTTAAGTTAAACCTTGCCGCCAAAGCCTATGCTTTGAAGTTTGCTATGAAATAGTTCTAACAACATGCATAATTTAAGATCGACTAATCGCTTATTATGGACTTCATACAACAGAAGTAGCATAACTCAGCAAGTCAATTACACTGTATACCACTAGGATCTAATTTTTTGCAATTTAGTTCATAATATGTGGTTCTACACAATTATAATAGCCTGAGAGACAAACTAAAGATTGCCTGAATATTTACCTTGATGACCTCTTCAAGCAGCAACACATGCGTGAATGGATCCCTCTTCTTGGACAATACCCTCTGCAAATGCCAAACGGCGACCACTACAGAATGCAATTGATCCATACAAATCCCCATCCTTTGCCAAAGAGCTTCCCTCGCCCGTGCCCCTCCTCCAATCTGAGGAGTACCACTTCCCCTGATACCTCCGGGCCCAAAACCCCCACCGCCGCTCGCAGCTGAAATGGCTTTCATATCCAAAGCAACACCGATACTCTTCACTCCAATCCCTTTGTACTTGTTCACCAATTGCTCAACAGTGGGCTTCAACTCCCCCATATTGTAAAACACTTGCAATCCAGTCCCCACTTCTGCCTGATTCAGCCCTTCCATCCCCCTCTCAACCACTTTCATCGCCTCCCTTCGCAATGTCTCTCCAACCTCTTTCACCCAAATCAGCTCTTCGTCGACCACATCGACGCCCACCAATCCATACTCACTGCACATGCTCAAGATCTCGCAATGCAGCTGCGCTGCCTTGGCAAGATCTAGCTTTTCGGGCTCACTCTCGGACATCAGATCACGGAGCTTCTTAGAAAGCCTGAGGGTACGGATGGAGTGCTGCAACAGCTGAGTGGTGCTGTGGAGGTTGGACAGCTGGTAGGTCTTGGACTGTATGGAGGCATAAGGGTCAGAGAGCTCGGATCGGATGCAGCGGAGGGAGGACTGAAGGGATGAGACGGAGGATCGGACGGTGGAGAGGGTGTGGTCGGCATCTTTAAGTGAGGAGAGCTGAGAGAGGAGGTGGGAGTGGCGAGAAAGGACTTGGGAGCGGAGCTGGGACTCGAGGAGGCGGATGGCTTGGTGGAGGTGCTCGGCGGTGGAGGCAGGGGAGCCGGAGGAGAGGGCGGCGGAGGAGAAGGAGGTGGAGGAGAAAGAAGGGGAGAGGAATGGGGAGAGGATGGGGTCAGAGGCGAAGGAGTCCAAGGGGGAGGCTCCGGCTGAGGAAGGCGGAGGAGTGGCCGAGGAAGTGGGGGTTTTGAAGGTGGAGAGACGCTGGAGAGGAGAAGCGGATACGCTCTGGATTGTCGCGGGGGAAGCCATTTCTCCAACTTCAATCCATAGAACTTGACTTACATACTCGTAATGTAATTATATTTTTTCCATTAAAATTTACAAAACAACGATTTTTTCAAGTTTTCTCAATGTTTACGATTTTTTAAAGTTAAATGGACTGTTCGTTATATTTTTCTTTATTTTTAACATGTTTTAACAATTATATTTACCATTTCTTTTAAATTCTTCATTTTTAAAACTATAATAATTGTATTGGAAGTTTGGGAAAAAACAAAAATGGGTACCTGCAGTCGTTTTAAAACCTCCCTCCACTTCCATCGAATGATTTATTTCATCCCTCACCCTAACGCCATCTATTTTTTCCGTATGTTTGCTTACGTTTCGTGCCACGTCACTGGCTGCTGACGTGTCACGCCGCGTAGGCAGAAACCAACCGGGTCGAGCTCGAAACGGGTCGCAAAATCGGGCTGCCAATTT
>NBIL01110713.1:0-12884 GCA_002752925.1 Viola pubescens var. scabriuscula | reverse complement strand
GATGGTAGATTTACCTTGAAGCAGTTAAATTAGAAGAATAGTCCTCATTTTAAAAACTTACCAGCCTACAATTTGACTGACCATCTTACATCAGAGAAGGAGTCAGGAAGGCACCACCCATATAAAAACTTACCTTTTCTTTGTTTTTCTTTTTAACTATTATTTTAATGCCAAGACAAAGATTTCATGGTATAGGAAAGTCACAGCTTATGAAAGAAATTATCCACTTAAGATAATTTAAAGAGAGTATTGGTGCAGAATACCACACCATTAATGTCTACTGTAATAGAGAAAGCAAAAATACAAACTTGACCATCATTGTAATAACATCTGGAAATATAAGGATGTAAAAGACCTCTCCAATTCGTGGACTGACAAAATTTAGGTCTTCTTGTAAACCTTTCAACGGTGGATCATAAGAATCTATGAACTGAACCAACCTGAAACCAAAAAGGGGAGGCAACTAAAATTGAAATGCACAGAAGAACTAGCATTTAAGGTAAACTGAAGCATCGATGATACTACAAATATAACAAAAAAGTTGTGCACAAAAGTATTGCAATCAGCAATAAATACACATATGTTCACACAGAAATATTGACATCAGCATCAAATTATGAGGTTTTACCACTCTTAAGAATATTATCTGGTTTAAAAGTGATGCATACCGATGATAGAAATCACAGTCTCTGTCATTTCTTGACATAGCATGCAGAAGGTTATAAATCTGCAGCATCATTTTCCTAGGTATCTGTATACGGCAAAAAAGAATATCTAGCATAAGCTTGGAAAAGGATACATATATAAAGAAGGGGATATAAAGCTGGAATGACGAGAGTAAAAAGAAGTATAAAGTTAACTTGCCTTCTCAGAGAAAAGATTAACACGGACAAAGGAACAAAAGAGATCCATAAAAGCATGTAGGATAAGCGAGTTCTGGTGAGGCTGCAAAATACTGCACCAAGTTATCAGAGATGCCATAGCCAAACAATAGACCATTTTGTTTCTCTTCTTACTAGGAAAGAGTCAAATAAAAATCATTATATATGATGGCTATTTATGGCTTGATTCACATCAACAAGTTTGTGGCGCAGACACGAAATGGCATCAAGAGGTGTACAACAAAGTTACATAAACAGGCTGAGCTACTCACCAGCATAAAATTATGAATGATAAAGTAGATGGTTTAGCACTCACCAGCAACGTAATAACAGTACTGCTTAGATCCAATATGAGTCGTAAAGCTTGTTCTCGAAACGCCATCAAGTCAAGCAGCATCTGTTCCACATAAACACAAGCAATTACAAAGTAGTTGATAAGCATGATGTTCAAACACCATCACATTGATTTATAAGAGTGCCTGATTTTATTCTCACATAAAACCACAACTTAAATAAGAATCAAATTCTCCGTGCATTGGTTGTGCATGCTTAATCTAAGCTTTAAAAAATCAATGTGAGCCTGCTAATTTAAATCAAATTCTTTACGCTGTCATTCGTCAAACAACTAAGTTCATCATATATAACTCCAACTTGTTTACCAAGAAAAAAGGGAACACTAACTCCAAGCCACTAGGATTAGACTAGTGGCAAGGGATTTGGGACCTTGTACTAGGTTGTGCGTTTACCTACTCCCTGTAACACCAAAAAAGCACAAAAAAATCCATACCTGGACCCATGGCTCCAGAGTCTGTAAATAAACTTCTGCACTATCATTCAAAGCATCCAATGCAACCTTATCAACCTGCATAAATTTCCCAAACTTAGCATAACTCGAGCATACTGACTCGGGAGGAAGATAAATTACATTAATAAAACAACCAAACTCTTACTCGTTCAAGCTGTAATTTACTAAAGTGCTCTGGAAACTTCTTTGAAAGCAACAAGCAAATCCTTGGATAGTTCGGAAACACGCCTGCTTTCCAAAACCCCTCAGTAAACACATGACCGGAAGGATCGGGATAGTCCAACAATTGATTTAATCTGTACATTTTAGCCATTAGGCCTTCAGCCACTTCAGTAAGCTGAATTACCCATTGCAAATTCAACCCCTTAAGGGACCCACCACCACCTCCCTGCCCATCAAAACTACCACCCTTATTCCTAGAACCTCTAGACGATATAGGAGAATTCATATCCGGCCCCAAATACTCCGTCCACCTCAATGGACCTTCTCCATCCCTTGATCTCACCGGAGACAATGACGCGTCATGGGTTGACGAATAATGCTGCCGCGACTTCGCCATAACTTAATTAATTTAATTGAATAATCAATCCACACCGGAACACCTGCAACGTAATCTCCAGTTAAGAACAGATAACAAACACCATCTCCAGAAAACAACCAAAATTCTTCAAATTGTTGCTCCGTTTTGTTGCTGAAGAAAGTTTTATTCAATCAAAAAGAATGTGCTTAGCCTTAGCTCAGGCGGGAGCTAAATTAGCGAAAGAAAAGACGTTTCCTCCATTAAATTCAGTGAGCAACCAAACAAAACATAAGCACAAAGCATGTATGTAGCTGCAGTCGAGCTGAAAGTCAAAATTAGTAATGACAAACACATACTCTGTTTGGCTAGACGAGAGAATGCGAGGAGAGGAAGTAGAAGACAGTAGCTCAAAACGGCGCCGTAGGGTAGCTCACATGGGAGAAAACAAAGAGTAGTCTTGATTTGTATTGTAATGTAATGTAATGTCACTCAGATCTGAGAAATTTGTGAATTTGTAGCTGAGAGAGAGAGAGAGAGGAAGCAAGAGAATAAGTGCGAGTAGTTGGTTTCAGGAGTAGGAGAGCTGAAGTTTTTACTAGTACTACTTTTTAAAATTATATTACTCGTTTTTCTTAATGAAGAAAATTTTAAAAATAGGGATTCTGTTGATGATGATGATGACATGTAAATGACGATTTGATTCGTTAATAAAGGGCGATCTGAATTTTGCCACTCTTCCAGGTTCCATTCGATTTGAGTTTAAAATAGTTAACACATAATATGATAGGAAATCGAATACCCCAGAAAAAAGAGAGACGACGGGTGGTTTTTCACGTTTTTCCTTTCCTTTGCACGACGATATACTATTACCGTATTACGGTATATCCGCCATCCGGTCCGGACATTGAAAAACAACTCAAGTGAGGTACGCACGATACGGGTCTGTATATTGACGTCATAATCCATTGACTTTACAACATCAAAAAGTATTAACTTAGTCGTTTGATTTTGTGTGTAAATAATTAAATATTAGTGTATCATCTTTGTATTACTTGTAAATGGAAATGAAGTAATGTATTTTCTCAAAAAATGTTAATCATGTATTAACCATTTAACAAGCTACAGTATACTGATACTCTCTCCGTTTTAAAATTAAATGACGTGTTTAAATTTTTATTTGTTTCAAATTAAGTGACGTTTTGTTACTTTTTGGGTGACTTTTTTTGTTGTTAAACTTTACTAATTTAATCGGTTAGAATAAAACAAGATGGGCATCAGTGACTATCTATACAACTTCAAATAAGTCATTTAATTTTGAGGCAATGAGAGTAACGTGCAAAAAGCACAGAGGGTGGGATTACACACCTTCAATCCTAAAATGAACATGTATATCCAAACGAGCGTTTACACTAATGTTATTAAATTTACCCGTACTCATCAAAATACTAAAAAAGAGATACAAAATGTGAAATATCATCTCACTTTCTATCTCGGCCTGTATCGATTATATTGGCTATACCAATTAAATACTGGTCGGTATAAATGGTACGTCTTATCCTAATACTAAAAAAATATATCATAAATTTGTTAGAATCTTATAAATTTGCATATATTACATACAAGAAAAATAGGACACCGAAACTGATTGATACGTCCCATATTAATGACCAAATTGAGATGTTTACCCATACGTGATTGACAACCTTGGTTTACACTATTTTATATTGTTTTTACTCGTGGGCTTAGTTTTTTACTCGTGGGCTTTTTTTCGTCAGGTGGGATGCTGGGCTTTTCACTAGGTTGATAAGCTCAGTCATGGTAAAAGAGAGTATTTTTCAAACTGGGCAGGGCTCCCGTAAATTTATTTGTCCTTACTCATGTACTCTAGTTATGTTTGGAATAACTTTCTAATAGATTTTATTTTTTTCAAAATTTGATCTTAAAATTAAAATAGTTTTTGATAAGAAGCATCAAATTTAAAAATTATATCAAAAGTAATTTTGGTCATTAGATCAGACAAAAAATAAAATTTATTCAGAAAATAATATTAAACAGACCCTCTAAACTCAAACTTTTTTATTTAAGGTGGTTCCAAATTAATTGACGTTTTAGTATAGTAGAAAAACGTAAGATAATAATCATTGATCTTATTTTATTCCACATTGTTTCATTTTTACTCATAATTTCCACTCAAATTACCATACCATCATCAAATTAGGTTGATGCATACAAAAAAAATTATTATTTGCACAAAATATATGCTTCAAAAAAACATAAAATGACAAGTATTATGAACAGTAACATTCCGTAGAAAAACGTCAGTTATTTAAGGACAGGGAGAGTATTAAATTACGAACTCATCGGTATAGTCAGTGACGCATATGCATTGTATATGTATATTTATTTATCATTTAATGGTGAGAATTAAGTTATATGGTGTACAACAGGATTAAAAATAGCTATATATAGATAAAATTTAGAGGTTTGTAAATGAATATATAATACCCACTAATTAATTACGTGGCCAGGTCCTGCTATTTTTCCTGTGTGGATTTCATGCTCCGCGTGCAATAAAAGAATTCGCTCAGCTTTTTGGATTATGGAGGACATACTTGGCTTTCACATTAAGCCAACATGATTGCACTTTTACTGTCACACGAGCGAATTTATCAAAGGGTTAAAATGTGTACAAATAGACGTCATGCTAGCTAGGCTATGACATGTGCCACCCACAATCTGCGTGTCGGAGCAACTTAAATAATATATTGTTGGTTCGATCTTTATGTATGTTTTTTTTGCCATGCACTACTATCGCAATGTCCTTGCATGATTGAGGCATTGCTCGATCGCAAAGCCAACATATAACACGTATCAGAAGGCCCTATGCTTAACTGCTATAACTATAAATCTGCCCTACTATATACCAAAAGTTCTTAACAAAGATTGCCAAACCAGAAAGTCACTTCAAAAGCAGAATTATGTGTTTGAAAGCTCAGCGGAGGTGATGCCTGCAAGACATGAAAAATGGTTATAGGTTACTAGACTAAGTAGATTAGATATATCATTAGCAAGTCCTCATCAAAGACAAACCTCAAAGTTTCTTTGGTGCCACGGCGAACTTTGCACCGGATGGTAGGCAGGCCAAGACGCTGGTGAGCTTCGTAGCGATGACAGCCCGAGAATCCTGTAATGACACAAAAACCATGGACCTTAAGGTTGGACATGACCAAGGACAAGACATTAATTCTTCTGTGATGAGTATATATTAAGGAATAATGTGCGTAAATGGTGGGAATACACGAGGATGTACCATAGTAGACCCCATCAACCTCAAGTACATCAATCTGCAATGACAGCAAACCATGGCTTGATTGAAAAACAGCATAGATTGAGATGCACAATGCATATTATTAAACGAGCACATTACAATTAGTAATTTAACTAAACGTGTGGAAATCAATTCACGATGAACTGGCCGCCACACGGTAATGAACACAGCAAAAATTAAAGTAAAGAGAAAGTACTCCTACGAGGTCAGTGATATAGGCCCAACCCTCTATTACCAACACAAAACTCAGCGAATATCACAATTTAAGTATGCATCGGGAGATTTTGAATACCAATTCACAAAATTCGAGCGACATTCCAACAGAAACCTCACCCAAAACCATTTTGAAATAAGAAATCCTATGAAACAAACCTCTTAAGATTCCAATTGATACTATGTTCTGTCATAGATTATACTTTACTAAGTTCAAATTCCTTCAAACAGATAAAGAAAAGCATGATGCTCATGATATTGACATTTTCTTTCGAATCTTCTTCTTCCCCCAACTAAATCAGACAAGTCTAATATAATGAGGCATTGAAAGCAAAATTACAAAAACAAAATGACAAGACCTCAGGTAGTGGTGCATGCATTTATACCAATAATCAAATAAGGAATCGAAGTGATTAGAAATTAATGAAAAAAAGTCTTACAGGGACTTGGAGACCAATTTGTTGAATACTATCCATGAGTTCCTGGACCTTAATCGGGTCATTAGCTCGGGTTCGCATCAGGGGTCTCCTTATCTTCTCCAGTGGAAGCTCCAAAATCGCCGGACCTCCGTTCTGGGTCGCCGTACTAATACCCGGACCACTACCTGCGCACAACAACACTCATCAACTTCAACAAACAGAAAGAAAAGAAGAAAGGAAAAGAAATTCCAATATACCATTTGATGATGCTGAAACGGAGAAACTCTTGAAATTTGTTGTTGGCACTCTCAAGACAAAATTCGCCATTTTCTTTCACTTCCGTCCCTCTGCCTCCTCTGTCTAGAAAGAATCAAAATTATGAACCAGATTTTTTTTTCCTTTATATCAAAAAAGTTATGAACCAGATGAAATGGTGAAGATGTGGAGGTCCAATTTCCCACTTTAATCACAGCCGTTCATCCCTAAAACTTCAACTGGGCTGGGCCCAAAAATTTAGAACCGGCCCATTCTTGGAAATCAAGTGTAGTCATTACCGTTTTGCTTCCTTTCATGGTGCTTTCTTCACACTATCCATGGCTGCAACTGCAATCCACTCCTTCGCTTTATTAAGGTGCTCTTCCTTTTTCTTTTTCTTTTCTCCCTATTTCTGTTAGTTTGGATGAAATGCAATACTGGGTTTTTGAAATTTTGGTTATTTAAACAGGAATTATGCGGTAAGCACGAGGGCGTTTTCAAATTACAAAGCTTTGCCTAGAGTCTCTTCTAATTTCGATTCCTTCAGGTCCCTTCTTCCTCGTCATTCTCGCAGGTATTTCACTATATATACCATTCTATCTTCGATCGTTATTCATTCATTTGGCTAATTTTCAAGGATCTTTTGTTCACCAAGCAATTAGCCGCAATCATGTATGAAAATGTTGCAACTATCCATGTTTCATGTACCCATAAGGTTATTGGGGCAATTAATTAAACCTCATTTAGATAATATACGCAATACCAAGCTTGTTTATGATCAAAAGTGTGTTCCTGGCTGAGGAATTGATTCAGCAATTTAGTATGTGAATTGTGAACAGTTGTCATTGGATATAACTGGCTTCCATTCTCGTTTGAAGAAATGTTAGCAATTTAGTGTAAAGATAACCGAGTTCTGAGTAGCGACAGGAGTTGGGCGCTAGTAATTGTTGGGGTTCTATGATCCTTCGAGTTTGTGACTGAGGTAAAACTTGCACCTTATTTAGATTACAAGAAGAACCATCTTTAAGGAAAATAGTTTTAGCACGCTTGCATCCCTAAAACCTGTCAAATTTTCTTGATGAGAGATGGTTTTATTGTTCAAACTTTGGAGCAGCTTTCATAGCTTTAGTTTATTTCTTGGTCTTCATGTGGTTTATCTTTCCTTTCAATTTCATAATATTAGAACTTTTGTTGTACATTAGAACCTTTAATGATGTCTTGATCAAATTTGATTCTGTTTTAGATCTCTGCTTTGCACTAAAGCTACACATGATGAAGAGGCTGCTGCCAAAGCAGCTGCAGCCAGTGCCGACACCGGAGCTCCAACCATGTACCATTACTTGTGACATTGTATTTCTCTGGTTTGATCTGATGTTTTATGGTAAAAGTAGTTCGAGAATTGAACTTTGGAGAAAATCCTAAGTCTGAGATTTTAGGACTTATGAGTATTCAAAGTTAGTTACTTGAACAATTTTTAGCATTGAAGAAATTTTCATGGATGCATTTCTAACTTTGAAACTATCTGTAAAGAAGAAATTTTCATGGCATGCTTCATGAGTCTTCGAATTAGTTGTCTGTTTAGTTAATGATGATTTCTGCTAGATTACTTGTGCTGTTTTGTACATAAAAAGGTGATTTTTCCACTTTTTTTCCTTTTCAGATTTGACAAGATCATAGCGAAAGAAATCCCTTCATCCATTGTATATGAGGATGAAAAGGTCTTGGCATTTCGGGACATCAATCCTCAAGCTCCCGTTCACGTTTTAGTTATTCCAAAGTTCAGGGATGGATTGACACAGCTCGGGAAGGTTAGCTTTGAACATATTTCTGTCATTCCACATGCACATGCAAACACGCTCACAAGGCATACAGTTTTTTGTTGCTTGACTATTTGAATTTGAACTGAAATTGTGGACTCTTCAATGTGATTACTCGTCATTGCACATATTCCCAATATTTTTACGAGCACTAGAATGTTAGTTTAAGACTGAGATAAGCAAATAGAAAGATTATCTTAACCTGTTCCAAAACTTGTATGCTTGGTTTTCTGGAAATGAAATTTCAATTGACTTGGATCTGACGGCTGAACTTCTTCTTTGTTAACTCATTCTGCTGTAAGATTTAGTTACGAGCCTGTGAGGAAACGTGAGTGTATGCATGTACACCAAACTCCATGTTGTACACTATTCTAATTCCCAATCTAAAGGTGAAATTTTGAACTAATATTTGATTAATTATCAGGCTGAAGCAAGGCATGGTGAGGTACTGGGTCAGCTTCTCTATGCTGCGAAAATAGTGGCTGAACGAGAAGGCATCCTCGACGGGTTTCGTGTTGTCATCAACAACGGTCCCTCCGCCTGTGAGTTCTCATATGATATATGCTAATGTCGTTCTAGTGCATAGTTGCAATGATGGTCTGACTGATGTTTCTCCTCCTTTTCCCAGGTCAATCAGTTTACCACCTGCACTTGCATGTCCTTGGCGGTAGAGAAATGAAATGGCCTGCTGGTTAAGCATTTTGGAACGATGAGAGACCTTGTCTTTTGTTTTGTACGAGAGTTTGTAGTTTTAAGGTTTTCTTTGTTCAATGTAGTGTTAAGATTATAAGAAGCTTTTTTGACACAAGTGTCTCCATGTCATCCACAATCCCTATTCGGCAATTTAGTTTGTAAAAAGGCTTTTTTTCTTGAAAATAATAATAATCCTTGGCAGAGCCAGCTAACAAAATCTTCTAGCATTCCATTTCAAGTAAAATATCCAAAAATATGTAGTATGCATAAGCAACACGTACAAAGCAAGTTTACTTCGAGAAAGAAAAAATGTGATGTTACGCTTGTTAAGATTCTAGCACGAAGATAGTAACCATAAAAGATAATCTAATCGAACAAATAGATGGCAATAAATTGGAGCAAGCGACTAGAACAAAAGTTGATGTAAAAGAATCGACCAAAGTTAATCTTATTTTCTCACATGTACAAAACAATTACAACGACAACTACTCATCTGTTCGGTGCTGCTGAACATCGCATGCACAATAACTTGATGATTAATGTATAAGACTAAACAAGTAACTAGCATGTGCGCAAAATAACCTCTCCGATGTGAATTTATAACCTCGGAGCAACTCCAAAGCCAACATTGAAGGAGCGGCTTCCTTTGATTTCAGAATAAATAAAACGTATGCAATACCATTCCTCGTCGTCTGTACTGTTTTTTAAAAGTAATCTGTTTCCAGAATCAGCCTCAGAGTTTGGTATCAAAAGGAGGTGATAGGCCCAGTCCTGTTTGTACATAGGCAAGAACAGTCTGGTTCACTCAGTTCTCTTCTAACAAGCCGTTTGTCTCGATTAATCATCAACTGTATAAGAGGTAGCTTCTGTCCAATTTCGCGCCATATTTCATTCACTGTTCCATTTGGATCGTCGTATTCAAAGTATCGCCTCACCTGAATCATAGAATTCAAAAGGTAAACGGCTAGATTTAACAGCACAGAAGAGCATGTAAAGAAGTAAAATGATCAAAACTCCATGCCCTCAAAAGCTTAAAAGCCTAATATTTGAGATTAGTTGCATCAAACTACTTATTTGTTATCCTAATCGCTACCTATATCACTGAGCAAGCCAAACTTTGGATCAACATATCACAAAAGCATGAAATGACCACAAGTATAAACAAGGATTAAAAGCAAGTGCAACTTCCACCAAACATCAGAGATCAATTGGTCATAGTAAACACAATTATGTAGCCAGTAGTACAATGGTAGTTTGGATAGTACCAAATACTAGTGCCGAGATAAAAATGTGGTCCCAGAACATCCAGAAACCATCTTTCATAAACAGACAGACAACGAACTCTATTTAAATTCATGATAGATTCTTTTGAACCATCTAGTTGAAAATCTAGCTCTCACTACCAAACCAAAAGATTTCAAACTTTATTTCCCCAGAACTTCCAGAAAGCCAATCTTACACCTCAAGAGATAATAGTAACATCAGCAAATATCAGAGTCAAGAGTAGAAATAGCAAAACCAAGGAAACAAAAGATAAGCAAGTAGCAAGACTTACCCTTAACATCTGTTTCTGATACTCCAAAATCCTCTTCGCAGGCATGGCTCTCAACAATTTAACTAGATGCTTCGGCTTTAGTGCAGTCTTCGTCTCTATGAAGATGGTAAACTTTTTATAATCTATGACATCTTCAAAAGGCAACTCAATGCTATCGCTAACAATGATGGGAACACACAAGCTAACAATAGAATCAAACAGTCTACAAGCTGATGGAGTATCCCCTGCTGGATTCAAACAAAACTTTGAGGTATGCATCCCATGCGTAGCTGCTCGCCTGCTCTCCCTTGATTGTGTCCCATGCTTTATTATCACATCCTTCTCATTCTCCAACATTTGAAACAACAAATCTCGCACTTTCCCACCCTAACCAAGCAAAAACAACAAATCAAAATACTAAACTAATATCCCGTCCATTCCAAAATCTAAATATTTAAAGTGGATTCTAAACTTACATCTTTGCGGTAACGGTTTCCCATGAAGAATAAGAGTGTGTCGCGATTTTCCACTCCAATTTCTCCCTGATATGTATTAATCCTGTGAGAGTAAGGAACAATAACATCCTTCATTAAGGAGCCCTGGTCCGGACGTACCCGGCCAAAATCAGATAACAAAAGCACAGCATTTTGAACTCGGTCCATTATCCGGTACAATGCATTGGGATCTCCGGCCACAATCACATGATCCCTCCCATTATACCTCTTCCAATACTTCTGCTTCTCCAACCACTCCACCAACTGGTCCTGCATGCTCTCATCACTGTACTTATGACCTGAATCGGATCCAGCCAATGCAGGGTTACCTGTATTGACTATCAAGCTGAGAGATGAAAAGACCGGGACGTAGAACAGGTCAGCTTCCTCCGGATTATTGACTCTTACAATGGGTGACCCTACCCGCTCCGATTCGGGTCGTTTCAGATCAGAATACATGTACCATTCTCCCATGTGTTGGTGTCCAGGATAAGTGGCTTTTGACACATCCTTCGAGCCACGAGCGAGCGAGTGCTGCTCAATGATGCCAGTGGTGAATTGTTTGGGGAGATCGTACATAAAGACTCTGACTTTAGGTGCTCCGGCATAGTTTCCCGTCACTTTCTCATGAAAAGGCACGAAATTTTCTCGAGAAAACAGGAATTGCTGCTGTTGCTCCGCCACGGAGGAGGCGGCGGAGGTGGAAGGGCTGAAGAAGGTGTTGACGAAGGCGTAGATGAGGAGAATGAAGAAAGCAGAGAAGACGATGGTCTGCTTCAAGAGAGATGATTTTCGCCCCATGAAGGAGAAATGGGCATTATTTTTCTGATTTGGGGATCTAGGGTTTCTGGATTTGGAGGGGGAGGAGGAGGTTGACCGCTCGCTCATTGAACGATGCCGTGCCGTGGTGGTGTGGGTGTGGTGCGGTGGCTTCTTCAGGTGGTGAGGTGCGAGCGGTGCCGGCGCATGGTAATAACGTGCGCACTGGGTAGGTGTAGTTTAGTTGTTTGTGTTGTTGGAGGCTGGAATCTTAATTTTATTTGACGTTAGGACAACAATGGCAATTATGGAGCAATTAGAATTCATCTTTAAATAAGGGTCCTTTCTAATGTTCATGTCTGATTGTTGAAACCAGAAAAAATATAAACGTGGTGGCGTGAAGTCGTTGAAGTCCAGGGGTCCAAGGTCATTGAACATAAAATATTAGTGGCTTCATTACTGTTCTGCATAAAATCTTAAAAAATTAGTCTGATTAATTCACGTCTGCAAGTACAACTAATTGTATCTTTACGATTTTTAATTTTCTACTAATAGAATTAAGCTCCTATATTTTGTATGGAATTGACAAAAAAAAATCTTAGTAATCAAACCAGAATTTGGCTAATTTTCACTTTCACAGTTATTCTTTACGTAAACTACTTAAAAAATCCTATAGTTTACAAAATATTCCAGTTAATCTTTTATAGTTTAAAAGTTTGCAATGTCAACCTTATAGTTTCCTAAAAATTACTACTCTCTGCGGTCTTGAATAATTGTCTTTTTAGAATAGTAAAAATTCGTAGGATAATGATCTTTGATCTTATTTTATTCCACATTGTTTCATTTTTACTCCTAATTTCCACTCAAATTACCACACCATTATCAAATTAGGTTGATTTATAAATAAAAAAAAATCATTTGAACAAACTATATGTTTCGAAAAAAATAAAATGACAAATAAAATGATAATTATTCGAGACCGGAGGGAGTACAATTTTAACCTTTTATAATAGTTAAAAACTTCAAATAAAATAGTAAAAAGTAGCAATTTTTTATGAAATTTATCAAAAAAATGTAACAATCATAGCAGGACCTAAAATAATGAAAAAAAACATATTTTAAGATTTATTTGCAATTTTAATATCTTTTAAAATATTTCTCATTTA
>NBIL01110497.1:0-10004 GCA_002752925.1 Viola pubescens var. scabriuscula | reverse complement strand
CGTGGGTCGGATCATATCAGATAGACTCTTTCTTTAATTAAGACTAATTTTAAACGCGAGTTGAGAAAATATAATTTGATAAACACAACTTGACAAGGGTCCCTACGTTTGATAAACAATCATGAGTAGTTTTTTTCTAATTTTTTATTCATCACCTAGCTTGATAGCACATCACAAAAAAAGAAAAAGATATTATTACCAAGGGACATCCGAAAAAATTACAAAGATGATACGCACAAATCGATAATGTTAGATTTTTAGTTTTTTAGGCCTTAGATAAACACTACTAATAGTAGCATTTTTTATTTAAAAATGAAATGGGTGGCCATTGGATTACGCTGAAAATTGGTCAAGAAACACGATCTGTTAAGACTTGTTTGTTCATTAGGGACCCAAAAAGCTTTTCCAATCAGTAGTCTACAAGAATGGGCAATCTATTTTTATTTAATTTTAAGTAAGATATGGTTGCAGTCGGCACCTTAAAACAAGCTAACACCTATTATTCAATTCATTTATAAGACTCCACCGCGTATAATTAGTTGAATATTTTCGGTGTATTATGTCACACTTCACACCTTATAGTTTATGTAAGTGGAAGTGTGACATGTAATTAACATTCTAAAAATACCGAATATATTTTTTGAGATGTATAAGAAAGTATGTTAATTAATTAAGTATAACAAAATCTCCATTTATTACTAGTGATCCACGACATAGACGTACAGATGAGCACGATTAAATGTTGAGTACTATAAGAAAACTTGTTTGTATCAACCAAAAGCAGCAAGTCTGTCTTAAAAAAAAAACCCAAAAGTCAGGCCTGAAGTCCAATGAGAGTAGGTTGCTGTAAATAGATGTTCAAGAAAACAAATCCAAATAAACTACATCGTTGTTGGCAAGTTTGTGAGGCAATTTAATCGGGAACCAGAAGTATATTCCTACGTGTGCTCTTTTCATTTTCTTTTCCATTTTTGTTTTGGTGAAAATGAAGGATATTCTTTTAGATGATAAATATCTAAATGGAGCGCGCATGAATTTGTAGTTTAATTAGTCAGTATATGCTATTTTTATTACGTAATTATCGAGTTTGATCTATAATTTCATCCCTTAGTTGAGCTTATCTTTATAATAATTATAACTTTTTTTTTTGGATGGAAAGTATCTAATTTTTTTGTCACCCCTTATTAATTAAGCAACTACAAATAATTGTGCCAAATGGGGCGGTACGAAATTGGCGCCGGTACAAGTAAGGCAACAAGCATCCACCATCTACTCCTTCTAATTACATGGACTGGGGATGGCTCAAAGGGCTACTTGATGTTCCAGACCAAGTCAAGAGTACTCCTTAAATTATTACTATTATTAGTCACTAATTGCGGCATAATTACTTTTGCAGCAAATTACTTAGCTAGCCCCGTTTTCTTGAATTGAGCAGGCAAGTATACACTATACTATATTGGTCAAGTTACGGGCCACCAAAATTAGCTCAAAGACTTGGTCTGTGTCAACTAAAATTTAATATTCACTCAAAGATGATGAATACTATGATATATATGTCAAAAAATTTACACTACTACGAGAATATTATATCCAATTTAAGTTCTATTTTGGATTATTTTATGTTTTAAATAATTTAAGGTCAAAATTATTCCTGGTAAAAACAACATCAAAATATATATTTATGCTATTTTTAGTCATTGGACATTATTATTGAGGGATCCCACCATTTATATGTCATAAAGTAAATATTAAATACTCCCTCCGTTTTTTAATATATGTCGTTTTGAAATAGTAGCAAATTTAAAATAATGAGCTTTGATCTTATTTTATTTCATATTGTTTCATTTTTACTCCTAATTTCCGCTCAAATTTCTACATTATCATCAAATTGGGTTGATGCATAATTTTGTTTTTTGTCATTTGCACAAAATATATATTTCGGAAAAGATAAAATGACAAGTATTATGAACAATAAAAATCCGTAGAAAAACGACATATATTAAAAGAGAGAGTGAGTAGTAATTTAACATTCTTGAAGTAGTGTGGAAACATTGGTTAGGTATATGTAATAGCAATGTTACTTGGTATGTAATTTGAGTCGAGAAGGGCCTGAATCTACACAGCATCGGAGAAAAACTTCAGGCGATCGAGTCGGTACATAATTTGATTGCATCTATAGTCCGTGAATGTGACAAGTGAGTCCATATGTTTTTTACAGCGTCACGCCTAAAAAAGTTGTCTGTATTAGCACCAACATCACGCACGCAAGCCCCGAAAGCAATCTCATCTATCTACTGTAAATTAATATTGAGTGACCAATGCATTTCTTTCTGTTTCTTTTATCAAAGATGACGAAGCTGTGTGGTTGGGGTGTGTTGTGCTACTACGCCCAATTGAATTGCAACTATATGCGTCAGGTAATTTATGTATCCGCAATGTTAATATTTATTCTCTCTTTTTTCTTATTAAGAATTTTAAGATCTTACCATTGTCCAATAATCTTCATCCAATGATACTGACTGTGTTTTTTACCCTTTTTTTAAATGCATGAACTAGTTAGTCCTGACTAATAATTTATTTTTAATTTATGAATTAATTTGATTGTACTCTCATAATTGGGATTTATTTGTCTCATTTTGACTTGAACATATACTAATTTTAATATTTGGGCACGATTATTCAAGGTTTTTGATGTAAAAATATCAATTTTCACTAACTTTTTTCTAATTATTAGTGGCGATTCTTCTTCTTTTTATAGGCAGAGGTGAGATTCAAACCTTGGTCCTATTCTCTACTGATACTTTTGCCACCAGCAAGACAACCAATGAGTAGCGATTCATCTAGTTTTTTCGGTTCTTTAAGGGGTGATGGCTTTTCCAGCACGGTTTTCTCTATTCTCAATACTCGAAACTTGTTCAAACCTATATAAAAAAGTTATTTTACTTATATTTTTAATTACTTATAGTTTTCAAATTAAATGTAAAACAATACTAATAACTTAAAATCCAAACCCTGGTCTTCAAATTTATGGAAAAAAATAAGTACTTTTCTTTGTATTTTTCAACATATCAAATTCAACCTCATTCAGTTAATGCACCTATTAGTAGGGCAACATTTTCTTACCAAAAAGTGATATTTCGTGTAAAATCCGCCATTTATTTGTGGAAGAAATTAACTCTAATCCAATATATTGATGATAAAAGAAAGTGGCAAAATAGGTATACGGTGGAAAAAAATAACAAACGATCCAAATAAAAATAATCCAAAAAGAGAAAAAGAAAACGAACATCCGCCAGAATTGCAATCATCGCTAGCCTGCCAACTGGCAACTGGAATTTCAAACGCCATCAGTCTCTTCTTGCAATCTCTTCTCTTTTCCTTAAACATAAATAAATAAATACTTAAATTAAATTACCCAAAAGAAGAATAAGAAAAATCAAAACAGCGTCGTTTATTCTTCTCTTTTTGTGTCTACCCCGTGTGTCACCTTGACTGACCCCATCTAAGTGGTAGCCGGCTATTAGCCGTCTCTTTTCATTTTAATTAAATCCCAAAATCTCTTTTTAATCTCCTCTGCAACTTCTAACTCTTTCCCCTTCCACGTTTCTTCCACAACTCCTTCCTTCTTCCTCTCCCACCCCATTCCCACCACCAATCCTTTTCTCTCAAAAACAATGAAAACTTTTCCTGCCAAGAGAAGAATTTCTAAATCCCCTTTTCATTTTAAATCCCATCTTCTCCCTTTTTCGCTTACTTGATCCCCAATTCCGTTTCTATAAAAATTCAAAACACCCAACAACAAAAAAAGAAGAAAAAAAAGAGAATTATGAGAATTCTTCACCACTTTTTCATTCTTCTGTTCATAATTGCCATTCTCTTCTTCCTCCTCCGTGTCCTCCTCTTCCAGACCGGTCTAATCCACCTCACCAAAAAATGGTGGAGGTATGTAGAAGATTCTTTCCTCGTCCATCAGTCCTTCAAAGTACCCAAATTCAACGATAACTTGCAAGAGAATCACCTCCACCGGAAAGTCTCCGTTTACCTAAACTCCCTCCCGTCACTAGAAGATTCCAACAACACCAATCTCTTCACCGGCAAAAAACCCTCCGACATCATCCTCCGGCTAGACCCCAACCAGGTAATCGAAGACAATTTCTTCGGCGCCAGAGTCTATTGGGTGAACGAGAAGAAGAATTTCGTCCTCAGGATTCGGAAGTCCGACAAGCGGAGGATCCTCCGTCCGTACCTCCAGCACATACACACCGTCGCCGAAGAGCTAGAAGAGAAGAAGAAGGATTTGAAGATGTACATGAACACGGAGTTCGATCATCAGCAGGATCATGTCAACGAGCGGTGGAAATCCGTCCCGTTTCTTCATCCGTCGACGTTTGACACGATTTCAATGGAGTCTGATCTGAAGGGTAAAGTGAGGTCAGATCTGGAGTCGTTCGGCAAAGCGAAACAGTACTACCAGCGACTGGGCCGGGCTTGGAAGCGGAGCTACCTACTGTACGGCCCATCAGGTACTGGAAAATCGAGTTTTGTCGCTGCAATGGCTAATTTCCTAAGTTATGACGTGTACGATATTGATCTGTCGAGGGTTCTGGATGATTCGGATCTGAAGACGCTACTGATGCAAACCACGAGCAAATCAGTGGTGGTGATTGAAGATCTCGATCGGTTCTTGATGGATAAACCAACGGGTGTGAGCTTGTCTGGGGTTTTGAATTTCATGGATGGGATTTTAAACGGTTGTTGCGCGGAGGAGAGGATTATGGTGTTTACTATGAACAGCAAGGATCATGTGGACCCGGGTATACTTCGACCGGGTCGGATTGATGTTCATATCCATTTCCCTTTGTGTGATAATTTCTCTGCTTTCAAGACTTTGGCGAGTAGTTATTTAGGTGTAAAGGACCACAAGCTGTTTCCGCAATTGGAGGAGATTTTCCAAACCGGGGCGAGTTTGAGTCCGGCGGAGATTGGGGAGCTGATGATTGCGAACCGGAACTCGCCGAGCCGGGCGTTGAAATCGGTTATAACGGCGTTGCAAACGGAGGGTGACGGAAGAGGAGGGGCAGGGAATGTGGGGCGGCGGTTGTGGGACAGCGGGTCGAGGAAATCGTGGGATCAGGAGGCGGCGGCGGCAGCGGGCGAGTATTCTGGGATTTTTTCTAGTCCGAAGGATTTTAGAAAGTTGTACGGGTTGTTAAGGTTGAAAAGTAACAGGAAATCACAGTCGTTCGATATGTCACCGGGGCCAAAGGCAATATGATCGGACGGTTGGAGGGCGTTTTGGTGAAAAGTCAATTATATTAGCACAGTCTTAGAATTGGAATCTAGAATTATAACACACAGAATTAGTTCAGTTTCATGATTTTAGCTTTAGATGCTTTGTTCTCCAAAACCCAATTAGAATATGATTCTGTTAATACTTTTCTTTTTGGTTTCCCGCGTTGTGTCGATAGTTTCTTTTTGGTATGGTTTTAGAATGGCTCAATTAATTAGCGGTTTGGGTATGTACAATTAAGGTAGTTGATCGATTGATATACGATGGATACGAGAGAGGTTGAATTGGAAGTTAAGAAAGATCTTGGATAATGAATTTGGAGGTTTTTCTCATTTTCTATACGATACAATATTTTTGCTAATCCCTCCTTTCGTTTCCGTAAACGTCTCATTTTATGATACACACAAATCAATTTTAATAATTGGACACAATTAACCAAAATCTATCTTCTTTTTTAAAAAACAGACATTTAAGAACGGAAAAAAAATAATATTCTTTATATCTGGAATGTAATTTCCAAGGGGAAAATAATATTCATCAACCACCACTACTTGTATATCTACCGGCAATAAACATTAAACAAAGACTTCCGTTCATTAATTAATTTGTAGTTATGGTTTGAAAAGGAAAGAGAATCAATGGTACTATAAGTTTGAAGCATAATAATGGTAGGCCATGGCGACACAGCGCAATACTTATACCTAATTAATTGCATACAAAGAAGAAAATGCCCCTTGCATTTAGAGGTGGAAATCATTAATTACCTTAATGTCTCATGGGGGACCGGAAATGAATTTCACTAGTAGGGAAAAAATTGTTTAATTACATTTTTTAAAATAACGATTGAAAATTTAGAATAACTACTATTAATACCTATTTTTTAATTGGTTAATATAAAAAGTAATTATGACATAATTTAATTTTTTTCATTTTTCAAGACAACCATTAGCATTTTATTAGATTTTTTTATATATATTTTTTTTATTAATTTGATATCTACTCTCTCCATTACTTAATAAATCACGCCTAGGTTTATTTCACAAAATTTAAGAAAATAATTAATTATTATTAATTGCCTAAAAAACGCCTTAAATCACTCTAGATTTAATTAAAATGGCTTTGGTAATATCATCTCATTTAATTAGCCAACTTTATCCTACTTATTACTCCACTAAATTAGCCAATTAATTCAAATTAATTAGTGGAGGAGTAATTAACATTACTTAGAAAATATAAAAAAAATATTTAATTCGGATTAAAAGTAATTACAATTTTACTTTAAAAAATGGTGGGCGTCATTTAATTTGTAAACCCCATAAAACTCCTAAAACGCTATTTATTTAGTGATGGAGGGAGTATAACATATTGGAGGAGTTAAAAAAAAAAAAGAATCCCTGCTCATTTACAATATCGTTAGTTTCTTTCTTTTTTAATTTTTTTTTAAAAAATGGTCGTCCATTCGTCTAAAAACACACATACTAATATATTGATTAGGAGTGATTATAAGAGTGATGAAAGAAAAAATTACTCCCTAATTTATTCTCAAATGATGTGCATATATGATACCATCATTAAGAAGTTAGGGGTAAGCTTGTCAAAAAGTAAAACCAATATGGTTGGAAATAAAAACTAGACTACTAAAAAGGAGAAAAAAAAATACAGCATTGGTGGACTACTAAAAAAAAATGAAAGATTAATAGTAATACATTCATTATAATACCAGAGATCAAACTAATTACTTACGTCATATAGACTGGATGCACTGACCAGTAAGCTACGATCTCATATTGTTAGCTTTTTAATATACAATTCATTTTAATTAACTAGAAGATAATCACATCATTCCTTTTTTTTTAAAGCTAACCTATGTAATCATGAAAAGAGTTTCATTTTAATGAAAGTTTTCACTAATATGATCATTCTGAGGTCCCTGACCATGGACCATGGTGTGGTATATATGGATTGAAAAAGATTGGAAACTAATGCATGGTTCTAATTCTTTTGATTGGAATTGAGGTGGGGATTACTTTGGCAGGAGGGCCGAAATCCGAATGATATTTTAATCAATAATACAAAAAAAAGAAAAGAATCAATAGTATAATTTTCTTGTCTATATATAAGTTCATGGACCCTTTTTTTTGGGGGGTCAAACTTAGTTAAACATGATTACAAAGAGTATAGATAGAGACCACACTGATCATTATGGGATGAAGAGTGACCTTTGTGGTGCATGGGGATGGCTTTGCAGTGAACAGAGCCATATAATGACTTCACCTCGATCTATTCTTAACCCAATTTGTGGCTGAAGTTCGAAGGAAGAAGAAAATTATACCGGTAAAGTTACTATTTTTTTAACACAATCATAATTAAATGTGATTAATTTTATGCGCGAAAGAGACAAAAGAGAATGTTCGGATAAATTAAAATAAGATAATAATAAGCATTAGCTAGTGTGGGGATGAGATCAGACGGTTTAATTGTAAGCAGATGGATGGGCCAATCTTCCATTTCTAGTTTCAATCATCAATGCCATTAATCTTCTTATCATCTGCAAAAAGAAAAGAGAGGTAAAGATGCTCCCAAAATAAATTCCAGGACACCCTCATCATTGACGATAATGTGCTCATGTCAGTTGCTATTAAAAGTAGTTTTGTCTGTTGTTTTTAGCTTTTACGCTAGAAGTCAATGGAAGATTTTTTTGTGGTCTTTATCATATTTATGTAACACATTTGTAATGTGAAATGTGGAATAAATTGTGAGCTTCTATATGTTGTAACTTTTTTAATGTTTTTTTTTTGTAATGTGATTTAAAATTGTACTCTTTAAGAATACAAGTTGTACTATTTTTTTTTCTATTTTAAAATTAAAAAAAAATATATAACTTTTCCAATGAATAATACTCTTTCTTAATTAATATTCCTTATTAATTACAGAAGTTGTATTTTTTTTTGCCTAATCTAGAGAGTTTATTAGGAAATTAATATTAATTTGATTGGCTATACAGTCAAGAATTGATTGAGGTTGAAATTAAGTCTAAAAATACATGAAAAAAACAACCAATAATTTCCTTAATTTCTTCTTCTGCATAAGTTAAGTCTTAGAAGTTTTTTTTTATATTAAATACGAGGAAGTACAAAATTTTGTAATTTTCTTTTTAAAAAAATGTAGCTATACCTCTTCTTGATTCAATTGTTGAAATTAGCACACTAATTACATATCTCAACTTATACTTTGCACCCCACTTAAAAAAAAATAGCACGTTTCATTATTGGGTTATAACTCGTAACAATAAACTGTATCATTTATATGAATAAGATGTAACTATTTCCTCAAATAATTATGTGTTGAGGTGTGCGAACCAAAATCCCACATCGGAAAGAAGAGAGAAATAAAGACTAAATATAAGAGGAGTGAATCTTCTTAATGGAATGGGGCCTTTTGTGAAAACCGTACGGGCTTGGGCTCAAAACAGACAGTATCATTCCATTAAGAGAGACTCGGGTGGTTTTATTTCTCCAAAATTATGATTTTTTTTGTTTTTTATTCTCAATTCAAACAAGAATTATGTTTGCTGTATTTGGATGGGGAAAAAATGTGAGAGGGAGCTTTGAATTGGTAATACATTCACGTCTTTTCCATATGAAATGAAAACGATCCAATTGTATCAAATGTATTATCAAATGTGTGAAGTGGATATAAAGTGGAGCTCAACCAAAATTTTAATTGCAAATTGCCTTACACATTACACACAAATGGTCAAATTAACTACACGCTTACCCCGTAAACAAAGAATTCTCTCTTTTGTATTTAAATTGTTTAAAAGCTAACGGAGATATAACTTATGAGTTGTTGTTGGTAGTAAATACCATTAGAAAATCAAATTAAGATTCAAAGCCAATCTCTTTCTATTAAAAAAAGAGTCTCTTTGTGTATAAAATATAATGATCGCCATCTTTGTCCTACTTTGCTCCAACTCTGATGCTTTTACGTAAAAACAAATTTGTGAAATAAATAATTTTACTAGACTAGAGAGTAGAGAGTAGAGAGTAGAGAGGGTGGAGGACGAGGAGATTGCCATGGTTAATTTACTTGAGGGATGCTGGCTGACAATTGGAGACTTGACAAAAATAATGAAAACCGGCAACTAATATTTATTTTTGGGACTTATTCACACTTAATCAAAATTTTAAAATTTTGAATTCGAGTCGTGAAATGAAGTAAACAAAGAAAATTTAGGAATTTTTATTAGTGAGGGCATAAACATCTTATTTAAATTAACAACAAGGTTTGTGGAGGAATCCTTTAAAACTATATCACACTCCTTAAGTTTTCACTACTCGGGAAAAATGTTAGGTCAAAATTGTTGGTGTTTTAAGAAGTTACAAGTTTGAAGAAAATAAAACGAAGTCTTTTTTACAACAATTCTTTTACTTATTTTTGTGTTATTTAGTTTGTTGATTTTAGACCATTTAATTGGATTATATAATTTAAGTCATCATTTTTATATACTGTGTATGTCCTTGAACAATTAAGTTTTGTGGGGGCAAATGCATGGATACTTCTTCTTTTCATAAATACATAAATATACTAGTAGAAAAAAATAGTGAGGGTAATTCCATGCAGATATGTTTATTTAGAGATATATTATTGATTTCATTTTTATTATTCTAAATAATTTTAAGTCAAAAATTTAAATTTAACACATTTATATAAT
>NBIL01110426.1:0-14894 GCA_002752925.1 Viola pubescens var. scabriuscula | reverse complement strand
AAAAAAAAAAAATAAGTGTCTGCGAAAAGCATCGACGAAGTTACCGAATGGACTTGAGGTGGAATCATACTACATGAATAGTCAGATCTCGTAAGAGACCAGTGACGTAGTGTGCCTACAATGTACCAAGACAAACTCTTTGTGATAAACAAATGACCAAGGAAGAATATAACCAATTAATGATAAATAAATAAGTAACAGTTAGGTATCAAATAAATGCAAAATACCCCAAGCACATTACCAGTGAATAGCAAGGACAATACTTTGGCTGAAATCTTCAATTTGATGATGAGAATCATCTGGATTGCTTGCTGAAGAACCTTGGGGCGAAATCACCAATAATCTTGACAAGAGCAAGTGCCTCTTTTAAAATGATGGAAACGTTTGATGTCACGCACAACTATTTCCTGATTTGTGACATCTGAGGTGAGTTTCATGACATCATGGCAATCCCCACAAATTCGAAGATTTTTGAATATACGAATTGTTTTAGCTGTCTTTCTGCTTATAAGAGAAAAGGCAAGAGCTAATCTTTCACTATGATGGTGGAGATTATCTTCTTTTTCTCGGTTAGAGATATCATGAAGCACATTTTCTGTCTTCGGTACATATCCCATTGAAGTCAGTTTTTTCCCTAGCTCCTCCAACTTGGCATGGATGTCCCTGATTTTTGGGTGTGAAGCATCTTGAGATGTGAAGACATGGACTTGACCATTAATGTCGACCCAGCTACAACCAGGTTCCTTTTTCACACCCCGAGAGGACATCAAAGATCTGATGTTTCTAACATCACCCCACCTACCTTTGGCTGCAAAAATGTTTGATAGTAATACATAAGCAGAGTCCTTCTCAGGTTCAAGTTCAAAGATTTTCTGGGCAGCTTTTTCACCAAAATCAACATTTCCGTGCAATTTGCAAGCCCCAAGAACAGTCTCCCAGATCAATGAATTGGATGCTAGCTTCATTTCATCAATAAAGATCTCAACCTCATTAAATTTGCCTGCTCGACCAAGAATATCAACCAGACAAGCATAATGCTCAATTGAAGGAGTAATCCCATGAACTTTGCTCATTGAGTTAAAAAACAATTTCCCTTCTTCAACCAATCCTAGGTAACTACACGCAGAAAGAACACCTATGAATGTGACCACGTCTGGAACATTTCCTTCAGCTATCATCATCCTAAAAGCTTCAAGAGCTTTCTCACCATGCCCATGTTGCGAATATCCACAAATGATTGTGTTCCATGAGATTGTATCTCTTGAAACCATACCTTTAAAAAGCGTCTCGCTGTCTTCCATGCACCCACACTTCCCATACATGTCGACAAGTGCACTGGCAACATAAACATCATTAAAATGCCCAGCCTTAATCGCCAGAGAATGGAGCATTTGGCCATTGTCCAGGGTAGCCATACGCGAGCATCCACTTAAACAGCTGGCAAGAGTGAACTCGTTGGGCTTTACACCCTCTCTTAGCATCTGACGTAAATATTTAACAGCCTTTTCTACTTGATCAGTTTGTGCATAACCAGCAATGATGACTGTCCAAGTGAAGAGATCACGGTCAATCATTCTATTGAAGATTACATCTGCATGGTCCAACCATCCACTTTTTGCGTACATGTCAATCAGAGCAGTTCCAACAAAATGGTTATCATCTATTCTATTTTTTATAATGTGGGCATGTACTTGCTTTCCAAAACTTACATCCAAAAGGCTAGAGCAAGACCGTAAAATACTTACAAATGTATACAAGTTAGGCTTGAAACCTTCCAAAAGTATCTGGTAGTAAAGTCTTGGACCATGCTCACAAGTTTCAATATCGTGGAATCCAGACAAAAAAGCATTCCACGAAAATAAATCCTTATTGTTTATTGTCTCAAACACCTGGGTACCATCTTCCACACATCCATTTTTCATGTACATTGTGATCAGTGCATTGCCAACTGAATTTTCAGATTCATACCCATACTTACATATACAAGCATGGATGCTTCTGCCAAAATGAAGGTCACCAATGTTAGTAGCAGCACTAATAAGGCTAGCAAGACTAAATTGGTTAGGTCTAATTCCATTGTGTCTCATCGAATTGAACAGCTCAGCAGCTTCTCGGCTCTTCCCCTGCTGGTCTAGACAAGTGATCATTGCACTCCAAGCCACCACATCAGGACTTTTTATCCCTACAAACACTTTTAATGCATCATATGCCCTCCCACATTTAGAGTACATGTCAACAAGACTACAACCTAGAAACTCATCAAGTTCACAGCCACTCCTGATCACTAAAGAATGCAAAACCTTCCCCTCTCTCAAACTTCCTGAGCTTGCACATCCCTTTAAAACAGTGGACAAAGTGAACTTACTAAACTTTAAATGATACTCAGTCATCCTACAGAACAACTTCAAAACTTTCTTCCCATCACCCATATGAACATAACCATTAAGCAAAGCATTCCATGACACCGCATTCTTCTCTGGCATGCTACAAAACACCACGTCAGCAAGTTCCATTTCACCACACTTTGCATAAAGATCAAGAAGAGCAGAACCAACAAACACATCCAATAACAAGGAGCTTTTTATTGCTTCCACATGAACTTGCTTTCCAAATTCCACATCTAAGCACATCCCACACGCTTTCAACACAGTGGCCAGTGCAAACTCGTTAGGCGTTATACCTTCCTTCCTCATCTCACAATACGCAGCAACACCATCACTTCCACACCCATCACTCACGTAACCTGCAATCAAGGCTGTCCACGAAACAACATCTGGGTCAGGCATTAAATCAAGCACCTTACGCGCAACTACTGAACGCCCACATTTCGCATAGAAATTGATCAAAGAGACCCACAAATGCGAATCAGGCTCTTCTCCACTTTTAATCAAATGACCATGAACTGCCAACCCCTCGTTCAAACTCCCTCTTGAAGCGAACTCACGCAACATCCCAGAATACTCTTTTAGCACCTCTTTCGCATTAAAATTCACAACTTTACCGCTAACTATTCTTCCATTCTTACCAGTATTTGACCCTCTAAACTTTCTAGGTTCCATTCCATTAGATTCATTGAGAACGAACACACTTGTTGGCTCTGTTTCAACGGCAATAAGAGAAGCACAAGAAGAAAACTTAGCTCGCAAAGACGGTAACAGAGAGGCTGAACTCGTCTGCGGCTTGTTTGCCAGCAATAACAACTTCATTGAAGAAGTGGGTCTCTTTCGAGAAGGAAGAAGAATGGAATGGAGCGCTTTGACGCCAATAAAATCGGATTCCATCCGTCTGGACAGCTTAAAACTATTGCTCGTGTAGCAGCTCTTCAGTGTCGAAAACCGCATCAAATACAGAACCAATAGAATAAAACATTAGGAAGAAAGAAGCTCCACAGGGTAAAAGAAACGGCAGGTTGCACTTTGCAGCAGCTTTATCTCGTAATGATGATAGTTAGAGAATGGGTTTTTAGGTATAGGCCCGACTACAGCAGTAAAGCCCATGGAGATTTGGGTAATTTACATGTTTGGGCCAGACACGTTTGGGCCTATCTAAATTCTATAGCAGGTATTTTATAATCTTTTTTTATTTTTTTGCCTTATAAGAAAATGCCGTGGAATAAGAGTTTACTGTCTCTCTCACTAAAATGATATTAAAACGATAGTTCAAATACTGTTTCTCTTAAAAGATTTCAGTTAACTGAAAATTTTACTATAATACTATTTATTTCTCTTATTTATTCTACGTGAAATTTTGATTAACGAACTTTAATATTAAATTTAAATAACATATATTTACGAGCGATTGCGTCTCCGGATTAATTCTATTTGCATTAAGTTACAACAATGTTAAATTATTTGTGAGTGGCAGTACTAGGCTACTACTAGCCTAAACTAATTAATGCAGTGGAATGGAATGTTTTATTATGTTTACATGTGATTGTTGGGTTGAAGAGTGACAACATGTGATGTGAACTGGGTGTTGAAAATTGCAGCTGGTGGTAGTAGGCTTGTCAGTTGTCACGCCTTTTATTATTTATCCATTGTGGACCAAAACTACTGGCTAATTTACTCAATTGGGTCAAACAATTTTATTTTTATTTTTGTATTATTTGCATCTATCCTTTTGTTATATGGATTCACCTACAAACGCACTATAGAGTGAAAAAATAATGCTAAAAAGATTTAATCGTGCAAGTTATGGCCAATACTAAAAAGGTCGACACTTGTGCTGTGCTAATTGCTGAATGAGACATTAGGATGGCATGATTACATTAGAGAGCAATTGAGTCAAATGAACGGCAAGCAACAACAATTTTGTAGCTTCTAAGGCCATTTACTTCCCATTTTATATTGTCCACGTCACCAATAAGACTATGGCCTACACCCCCTCTAAGTGGGACCCAAGTAAGGAGCATCCAATGAAAAGTCTACATCTACATGCATCACCTTCACTATCATAGTCAACCCAAAATCATAAAAGGCCCAACTCATCATCACATCACAACCCATATGATTCATCCCTCTTTCCCCTATACCCAACTAGCACCTAATCAATCCCCTAATTAACAAGAAAAAAGAAAGAAAGAAGAGTAAACCCCTAAAGGCTAAAACCCTTCAAATGCATGTCATGCACACCTTCAAATACATGTCACTAAACTATAAAATCATTTATAAAACATTTTAATTTAATATCATTTTTTTCTTCTGTTTACTAGTATTTGTTTTATTGTTATAAAGCCGAAATAAAAGCGTCAAAAGAAAAATACTTGGAAAGTTGGCGCGAATTTTGACCGCGGTTTAAAAAGAAGAAGAGGTTTTTGACTGTTTTAAATTCTGTTAAAAAGTACACGGACACTGCCTATTTCGTCGGTGGCAGTTAAAAGCAGGTTAATCTTAATCGTTTCATCGCCGCTAAAAAGACACAGAACAACAAGATAGAGATATATATATATAGAGAGAGAGAGAGAGAGAGAGAGAGAGCGAGCGAGAAGAGAGAGGAAAAAGGCCTAAAAATCGCTTGCAATATAAGCCATGGAAGCCGAAAATCCTGAATTCCAGTGACAGATAAATACCAACCCAAGGAGAGAGAGAGAAAACGAGAGACAGAGGTTTCCATCTCCACCAATAAAAAGAAGAAAAAAGAAGAGAGACAATAGAGAGAGTGAGTTAAAAACGCACAAAATTCTAGAGAGAGAAGTAGAAGGCCGAAGCTAGCTGCTTGTACAGAGAGCCGCGGCCAATGACAGCGTCAACGGAATCCGTTTCACTTGACATGGAAAAGATTTTTCTCAGTGGAACGGTAATTCAGTTCAATTCTCTTTCTTTTTTGCTCTTTCCTGTTTACAAGCAAGAAAACAAGAAGGCCCTTTTTCGTTTCTTTTGATGTTTTTTCCCTATTTCTTTTCGTTTCTTTTGGGGTTTTCTAAAATGGGTTTTGGTTTATTGAGTTTAATGTGGAATGTGTATCTGGAAACTATGGTCATCAGATCTGCACATTTAGTTTTTTGCTAAATCTACTCATTTCTTTCTATTTGTTGTTGCATTCAGCTTAATGGGTTTCTTTTGACGGGCCGTATAATTGATTTCTAAAATCTTGGCTCTGAACTTTCTCTTTTTTGTGCCAAATATCTGGATTTATCCCAGCTGTTCTTTACACCTCCTTGTTTTTCCTCTTTCAAAATGGTACCTCTCTTTGTTTCTCTTGAAGTTCTGGTCTTTATTGGCAAGACGATGAATGTTTAGTGTATTGTATCAAGTTTTTGTTCTCCTACCAATAAGCTTTTCTGGGTTTGTTATGTTTGTTCATATGAATTAGCTTGTAATATTATTTTCCCCAATTGTTCTTGTTCTGTTTGTGTTGCTCTTATCAATTCCATGGATATATCTTATTCTTCTGTTTTTCAAATAAAATAAAATTCTTCTTTCCGCAATCAGATGTCCGTTTAGATATTCGTTTCTTCTTGTTTGAATTATTTGGTTATATTCAAAGATTGTGGCTGTCTGCCTGTTCTTTGAAGAAAGCTTTCCTACATTTTGTATTTTGTCTTATTATTTCTTTTTTATATTATATTAAATTGTCTTAGCTGTTCCTTTTTCTTTTCCTTTTATTGTTGGTTCTGTAATCATTTAAAAGTCAATGTCTTCTTTCATACTTGAGATTCCATGGTCTCTTTTTTGAACTGTCATTGCTTGTTCAATAATACAATGATTGAATTCATGTATTTTTCTTACCAATTTTCCCCCATGTATTTCTTAATATTTGTTTTAGTCTTGCCTTTACATGAAGGAACAGTGGTGTCTTATAGCAAGTTTTTTCGGGCCCTTGGGGACGCCCTTTTTTTTTGTTGATATAATGTGAGCTAAGTGCGCATGGGAAGCTTTTCTTGGGAATCTACCTTACACAAAGTTGGAGTGTCATTTGTTGAAAGCATTGCAAGAAACAAATGTTTGCTCTTATTTTACTGATGGCATCTGCTTTTGACTTAACACACTAAGTAGTGGAGAATAGTATGGTGTTAATACGTTATCTAAGTTCATTTCTATGATAATTGTTGAAAATCTGTATCAGTTGATTTATGATGTGCCTTGGTGGAACCTTTTTCAGGAATATCACGTGAGAACTGGCCGTGGTTCTTTGTCTGTTATTGTCTATGGAGACCAAGAGAAACCAGCACTAATTACTTATCCTGATTTAGCTCTAAATCGTAAGTAAATTGCTTGTGATCGACTGCTGTGAGGAATCATGCTTATTCTCATTTGCATTTATTTGAAAATGTAAAATATTTTTGGTAAGATATGCTTTTGCAGATGAGGAGGTCTTTCCTTCGTTATTCAGCTTCATTGGTTATGACCATTGTGTCAGATAAACTGAGCAAAATATCAAATTTTATGCTGTTGTTCTTTTTATATTTGTTCTGGTGATGTTTTCCCTTTGGTATAGTACATGATTGGGCATTAGTAGGATCACTTGATACTCTTAAAGAGAACATGTTTTCTCACTGTTAGCATGTTTCTGCATTCAGTTGATGTGTGTATTCCTTATGTTTATATGTAATTTTTTTATCAGATGTGTCTTGCTTCCAAGGATTATTCTTTTGTCCTGAAGCTGCTTCTTTACTGCTTCACAACTTCTGCATTTACCACATTAGTCCTCCTGGGCACGAGGTCAGAAAATTAGTTGACTTGAATCCATCAGTTTGATTTATATGGATACTATTACGACAAATTATTCACATAGTTTGGCATTTTCACAAGAGTTCTTGCAGTTGGGAGCTGCTCCAATTTGTCCCGATGATTCTGCGCCTTCTGTTGATGACTTGGCAGATCAGATCCTTGAGGTTCTCAACTTTTTCGGGTAAGTCCAATGCTAGGGTCATTTTTTACTGCTTTATGATATCATGATATTCAGAACTCTCAAATCAGTGTTTAGGAAGCAAAAATATGCACCTTATCCTGCTTGTGTTTGTTTTTGTGCTTCACCAAATCTATCTGGTACATACTACGCCCAGATGCTAACGTGCTGTTTGATGGAAATTTGTTGTTCAGGCTTGGTGCTGTGATGTGCATGGGGGTGACTGCGGGTGCTTACATCCTTACACTATTTGCTGTATGGTCCTTTCTGGAATGTTATGTTGTACTTTCAAGTTTCAACTGATTCCACTTTTTCTTAACCAAAAAATATTTTAATTACAGATGAAATATAGAGAGCGTGTTGTCGGTTTGATACTTGTGTCCCCTTTATGCAAGGCACCGTCCTGGACAGAATGGATATATAACAAGGTTTCTTTCCTAATCCTATGGTATTTACATTTATCATCATTTATTGACATATCATGACTAAAGATCCTTTACATGCTGCAGCTGATGTCAAATCTGCTGTACTACTATGGCATCTGTGGTTTGCTAAAGGAGTGCTTGCTCCAACGGTACTTTAGCAAGGTATTCAAGTTGTTCCTCCTTAGCAATATACTTTCTTTGTCATGGTTAGTATTTGCTCCCATGTTTGAATACACAGAGTGATAAAGTAGCCGTAACTGTAACAGGAAGTTCGTGGCACTGCAGAAGTTGCCGAGTCGGATATAGTTCAAGCATGCAGACAGGTTAGTGCTTAATCTTTCTTCTTTTTCCTAATAGAAGTTTGAGTTTGATTCCCCCCCTTCGACGGCACTTAATTGATTCCTGCGACATTGGTTGGTTATTCAGTTACTGGATGAGAGGAAAAGCACAAATGTTTTGCGGTTTCTTCAAGCGATTAATAGGTATTTAGTTGTGCCGTGCCGCATTCGTTGGGATCTGTTCTACGCCATAAATTTTTGTTTACAGGTTTGATGTTACTCTTTGCAGGAGACCTGACATTTCTAGTGGGTTGAAGGGTCTAAGATGTCGCACTCTTGTATTTGTTGGAGACAACTCTCCTTTCCATGCCGAGGCCCTCCACATGACCTCAAAGTTGGATAGAAGATATTGTGCCTTAGTAGAGGTGCGTGGTGCATTGCCTTTTTATGAATTTATGCTAAAATACAGTCATTAGTTCTTTATATCGCTGAAAAGTCAGGTAAGTTCTGTATCATGCTGTTCTTTAAACTGTGATACAAATGATTTGAGTACTGGAATAAACGAGCAGAAGATTTGTTGTTGTTTACGCAGGTCCAAGCTTGCGGATCAATGGTAACAGAAGAACAGCCGCACGCGATGTTGATACCAATGGAGTACTTCTTCATGGGGTATGGATTATACAGGCCGTGCCAGCTCAACGATAGCCCGAGAAGCCCGCTCAGTCCATCTTGCATCTCGCCGGAACTTCTCTCTCCAGAAAGCATGGGTTTGAAGCTAAAACCAATCAAGACTCGCATTTCGCTTGAAATTTAAATTGGGTTAAATATTTTTCTTACTGGAATATTTTTTGGGGTTAGGAAGGAAGGGATTGAAGGTGGTGTAGATAGATGTGAAAGAATTGGTAGGAAATGACATTGCAGATTCATTCTTTTGTGGTCAGTGATAAAAGCAAAAGGGATAGAGATGTGGTTATCTGTAAATTCATTTATTTGCTGACTATCAAGTAATAATAACTAATAAATTAATGACAGAGACTTCTGTTTTTCCCTCCTATCTTCATGCACACCTGTCTTGGATCATGTGCATGTGGGTACTAAAACAAAATAGTGCCATCCAGCAAAAAACACGAGACTAAATATAACCAATTAGTAGATGACACGTGGTCTAAAGACAGATGTATATTTATTGATCAGAGTACGCCGTCGCCAGGTGCTCTACTCTCTCAAACAAACCGGGTTTCTTCTCCTCCATCAAACCACCCGCGGAGATGGCGGGAGTGGAGGTTGTTTTCGACTTCGATCAGACCCTAATCGACGGCGATAGCGACAATTGGGTGGTGACCCAGATGGGTCTCACCTCTTTGTTCAATCACCTCTGCTCCACTCTGCCTTGGAACTCTCTCATGGTTCGCCCTTCTAATCTTACTCCCATTTTATGTAAAGTGTTCGGTTCTTTTACCGATTTCGTTGGATTTATTATTGTCGTCACTGTTTTTAGGATAGGATGATGGAGGAGCTTCACGCTCAAGGGAAAACGGCTAATGACATTGCAGAGTGCTTGATTCGGACTCCACTAAATCCACGCGTAATTGCAGCCATAAAGTCAGCCCATTCCCTTGGGTAATTCTATTTATCTATTATTTTTGCTTAATGGGTCATTTGCATTTGGTAGTGGGGTTCTGAGTGATTGAAGGTTTTTGTCTGCTTGTTGTTTTCAGATGTGAATTGAGGGTAATCAGTGATGCGAATAAGTTTTTCATTGAGAAAATCTTGGAACATCATGGATTGTTGGGATGTTTTTCGCATATTGTCACGAATCCGAGCTTTGTAAATGACGAAGGGAGGCTCAGGATCTTCCCTTATCATGATTTAAGCTTACCTCCTCATGGCTGTGCTCTGTGCCCTCTCAACATGTGTAAGGTAATTTCTTTTTTGAACATCATGGTAAGCTGGTAATTAGATGAAAGGTTTTAGCTGTAGTGAGACTAATAGCGGTGCGGTAAACCATATTCTTGACTAGGCCATTTGCTTGATTATGTGCTTGAAGCTGAGCTTGTCGATGATACTTGTATATCACATTGAGAGACTTTATTCATAAACATAGCAAAGTTTCATTTTGTAATTAGATTTGACATTGAGTGAGAGAGGACCTAGAACAGATTGGTGATCACTAGCATTCACTTCTGCTTGGGGTGGAGCATTGTATAAAACTGAATTCATATGAAAATATTCACGTCTTTACTTTGGTTGATGAAATGGTGATGTTTCTTGCAGCCTTAGGATATAAAAAAAGAATTGAAGTTATTTTAGCTAATGTGTTTGGTTTGATGGCATTCAAAATACAAGTTGCACTTGGCGTAGGATTCTAAAAAAGTTGTCGCTATCACCTTTTGCTTCCATCTTTGGACTCAGAATGGACTTAATCTTCACAGTATAATCCTAAATGCTTTAACATCATTCCTGTAATTTCGGCCGTGCATCAAATAGTGGCTTAATCACACTACCAGAGCAATTACATGAAAGTAAATGTTTCTATGATATAATCCTAGAGAAGCCTCTTTATTCTGGTTTAGTTTGCCGAAAGTTATTTTTTGTTGTTGTTTACCTTGGGAGCTCTCTTTTTGTTTTGACTTCTGTTCAGGGAATGATAATTGACCAAATACGAGCTTCATCTCCTCAAAAAGAGAGGAAAAGATTTGTCTATCTTGGAGATGGGAAAGGTGATTACTGCCCGTCCCTAAAACTTGGAGAAGGTGATTATGTGATGCCGCGGAAGAACTATCCTGTATGGGATCTCATTTTTAGCAAACCGTTGCTTGTCAAGGCAGAAGTTCGCGAATGGTCTAATGGGGAGGAGCTTGAGACGATCCTTCTTCACATTATCAACACAATCATCGGTGAAGAGGAGATCAAGAGAGGCAATGCCAGTCAGTTGAATAATTCGTCGGACTTCAAGGCGCCCACCTGTGATTCTTTCCCTCCAACACTCTCCGTACCTCTTTAGTTAGACCCCAAAGATTGCATCAATGGTTCAGAAATTTCTTATGATTTAGGTTCTTAGGATCACTATAAATTTCATCAGGTGATTTGATGCTGCTGACAGGAGTCATTATCATCCTTTATTTGTGTTTTTTTTTAAAAAAAATTGATTTCTAGATTTGTTGAATAAATGGTTATAAAATGAAAGAATTTAAGCTATGACGCCTGGAGTTGTAGCAACCAGAAGCCATGTAATGTATATATCCAGCATACAATACATCCATGGAAAAAGGATGAATTGCTTATTCTAGTGTGGAGTAATTATTTATTGAAATCACTTTATTTTTAATAACCGATTCAATATTTAATAAGATCAGTTCTAAGTTTGAGTTCATAAAAAAAGAACCCAATACCCATCAAACCTAATATTTCCCTCGTGTAAATCATGATTTTATTATATTCTAATTATCCAAAGTCTAACACATGCGATTCTATTTTGGGCATTTGCCTAAGAAACCTTTTCTTTTCTTTTCTTTTCTTTTTCTTTTTCTTTTTCTTTTTCTTTTCTTTTTTTCATTTTAATTTTTGGGAAAAATCTAAAAGAATAGAAGATTCTTTACTGCCTTAACACCGCTTTAGATGCGGTATTATACCAAATACCTCTACCAATTGCAATAAACTAGCACACCACTGCCTCCAAAAGCGACCCTTTCTCTTGCAAAAACAAAAAATTGCAGAAATCGTTAACCAAAAAAGCCGTGTGGCCTATCTTGACTGGTCACTTGCATTGCACAACTCCAAAACATATAAAAACCACAACTCTTTTCCGCACAAATTAGAAAACGTTTCAATCCTTCCTTCTTTTCTTCATAACTTTGCTTAACAGGATTCTTTTCGACAACCCATCTCATCAATCATTGATCGGTTTCAACAGTAAAGTCTCCATCCTTCCTCCTCTCTCTTTCTCTCTCTCTATCTTTCTTTCTCTCTCTAGAGAGGAATGGCAAAGAAGAATGAGGGAAGAGAGACGGGTATGTTCTTGGATGGGATAATAGATTGCATGCCTGTGTTTGCTAAGGAATTGGTTGCTGGCGGTGTTGCTGGTGGCGTCGCCAAGACTGTTGTAGCTCCTCTTGAACGTGTCAAGATCCTGTTTCAGGTAAATGCTTTAGTTCTTTCACTTGGATTCCAATTCTTGGTCCTGTGTGTTGTTGGATTTTGAACAGATAATTTAATGGGAGAATTGGGTTTTCATTTCTTGTTGGACCTGTTTTGACTGTGGTTAAGTTGGGATTTTGTTATGGATAAGTCATTTTTCAGATGATTTTTCTTAATAAACTTGGAGATACTGAGTTAATTTGTTCCTCTACCTCAGTTCTTTACTAAGTTTAGTGAGCAAATTATAAGTCAACCAATCTCATAAGGAAAAGGAGAATTGAAATTCTTATAGTATCAGTCCATTTAGTAATTCATGTTTGTTCTGTCCAGTTGGTTTGCTCTGCTTTAATTTATGTTGCAGAAGCAATTAGAATTGAATACTAAAAGAAGTTGAAGAAAGTTTTGACACACTTGTACCTGTCTTCAAGTTGAAGATTGGAAACTTGTGTTTTCCTTTTTGGTATCTTATTAGCTCTTATTCCTGTTTTCTGTTTCTAGGACTTGTGATTTTTTACTTTTGAGCACTTTTAGGCTTTATACACCTCGAATTAGAAGTGTTTAAGCTTCAAGTTACTTGGATTTTACATGAGGGTCAAAAGGCTGAAAGAAAGAGTTGGTCTATTCTTTGAATTTCAGACGAGACGAGATGAATTCAAAGCTATTGGTTTGCTGGGATCTGCTAAAAAGATTGCAAAGACAGAAGGGATTATGGGTTTCTACAGGTTAATCCTCATAGTCTTTAATATGAAGCTTTGAACTTATTTTTGTCTCTTTTTTGTTGTTTAATGAATTTGTGGATTTCTGTACAGAGGTAATGGAGCTAGTGTTGCTCGAATTGTTCCCTATGCGGCCCTGCATTACATGTCTTATGAGCAATATCGCAGATTGATTATCAGCAGTTTCCCTGACATTGGGAGGGGTCCGATACTTGATCTTGTGGCCGGATCATTTTCTGGAGGAACAGCTGTGCTTTTTACATATCCTCTGGACTTGGTTCGAACTAAATTAGCTTACCAGGTAAATAGCTTTGATGCATTCTGATCTTTTGGCTTTAAAGAATGCAATGGTTGATACAGTAGAGGATAAATTGCATTTTATAGTGCAGGTTGTCGGTCCATCAAAGCCAAATATTCTTGCAGTGCTCAGCAATGAGCAAGTTTATAGAGGAATCGGTGATTGTTTCTCGAAGACTTTCAAAGAATCCGGGCTACGTGGTCTCTATCGTGGTGTAGGTAGGTTTAACAACATAGCACGAATCACATTGTACTGCTGTTGTGTGTTTCCATGGCTACTTTAGCATAAGGTTTTTGCCACTAATAAGTGAACACCTTGGCCAGCTCCTTCGCTTTATGGAATCTTCCCTTACGCTGGCTTGAAGTTTTATTTCTACGAGGAGATGAAAAGACGTGTCCCTGAGGAGCACAAGAAAGATATATCAGTAAAACTGGTATGTGGCTCTGTTGCTGGTTTATTGGGTCAAACATTCACATACCCTCTTGATGTTGTTAGAAGGCAAATGCAGGTAATAAGTCCACTGAGTTTTGAAATTTTGAATAGTTAATGTAATTGAGGAAAATCATAATACTAATAAGCAAAATTTATCTCACTAGGTCGAAAAGCTCTCAGCGTCAAGCAGTGCAGAAATGAAGGGAACAATGGAAACCCTGGTTACAATCGCACGGCAGCAAGGATGGAAACAATTATTTTCTGGGCTGAGTATTAACTATCTGAAGGTGGCAAACCTGATCCCTTTCGCTTAATTGTCTATTTTTTATGTTGCTGTTTCTGTTGCTCACGGCAATGGCCTTTTCTTTCAGGTTGTACCGTCAGTGGCAATCGGTTTTACAGTTTATGACATCATGAAAGCATATCTGAGAGTCCCATCACGAGACGCGATAGAAGCGGTAACTGACAAGAGAAATAATCAACCGTCTCTTCATTCTTGAGAAATAAACCTAACCAATTTTTCACAACCGTAATGCCATCAAGATTTTAGATCAAATTCTTTCAAGCTATATATGTATGGCTTGCAACCAACTATTAACATCCTCACATTCTAATAAACCTTGTAGAAGTTGCAGTCCCATAGATCTTTTCTGTTAGCAAATCTTGTTCATCATCTGCTACAGATGTGATTGTATTGTATCCTGCCGCAACAGGATTGGGTCATTCAGTGTACAGACAATATCAAATAATACTAATAAAGAAATTTTGAATGTGCTTTGTTCTGCTAGACGAAATTATCGCCCAGTGATCTGCATTTTCCGGGCCTTAGTTAGTTTGGAAGAGAATGGACAGGAACGGAGAAGGTGTTGTATAGACAGAACTTTTTCCATTGAATATGTTTCTGAATTACACCATGAGCATGACGTACAGCTCAAGATTTTTGTAACATCTACAAGTTAATGAAAAACTAGTTGTGCCCTGGATACTGTTATCAGCTACATATCTGCGTATCAAGCTTAAGGGCACAAAAAATTGTAGCTTCATGACAGTAGTGATGCAACATGTTCACCAATAATCCCTGCACGAGCATTTCCCGTCCTTAAAATGATGGAACCGCTTGTTGTCCCTAACAATGAGCTCCCGTCCAACAATCTTCGACATGATTTTGATTGCATTGTGACAGTCCCCACAGATTCGCAGATTCTTGATGATCCTAAGAGTTTGCCTTGCCGGAGTACTAATCAAGCCATAAGCAATTGCC
>NBIL01110367.1:0-21088 GCA_002752925.1 Viola pubescens var. scabriuscula | reverse complement strand
GTTATGTGCCACCTGCATATATTCCACTGGGACAGTCAGATTCAGAAGCAGAGATCATTCCACACAATGATGATCGTCGTCCTGTTCCTCCCAATGCAGTCAATGGACCTGTTCAATGGTCATCTGGAATCTGTGCTTGCTGTGACGATATGCAGAGCTGTACGCTACTTTCTGCCTTGTGACATTGATTTATCAGAAGAAAAATAGTAAGAAGGTGCCTAATAAGTTAAATGAAAAAAAATAAAATATATATTAGGTTCATTTCTGTGCATTGCCCTCATAATTATAGCTCAAAGAAGAGATGTTTAAACAAAGTTTTTCAGGGGCTGATGTTAAGTGGGATTGAAACTTTTATCGATCAGCAATCCAGTGTGTTAGAAAGTTAGAAAGCTCTGCTTGGCTATTGTTTATGCTGTATTAATTAGGTGATCTAAACTACTTTTTGTTTCTCAACCATAAAATTCATTGTCGACTTTTATGTATTGTTAAATTAGGAACTTAATTCCTGATCTTTTTAAAGACATAAGGGAGTTGACAGTTTCCTTAGCTGAAAACTTGATGGAAAATGGAACCTGGCATTTGTAGACAGGTTCCTAGATGGAATAAATTTGTAAGAAAGGTATCAATCCACTGGCTAATAGAGATTGAAGAAATGAAGCATCTATGATGTTATATACTTTGCTACTCCATACTGCTTTTTAGTCTTATTTCTATCTAGAGTTTAGAGTCTTTAGACTGTTGCTATGCCATACTCCATACCATGCTTATTTTGGTAAGGATATTTCCTGCGTATGGAGAGCCTGTTGATGAACCCTGAGTTGTTCATGGCCAGTTTGAATGGGAAACCTTGAGGAGGGTGGTCAAAGGTAGTCCATAATATGATGAAGGGAATAAGTATGGTGTATGACATTTTGATTGAAGCTGTGTGTATTTTGAAAAGAAAAATGGTGGACTGTATGAATAAAGGGTACAATTCTGATGACTAAGACTTACGGTTGAACTTTTTGCTTTTCTGCACGTGGACTGATTGTAGTTTTCTTTTTGTTCAGAGATTGTAGGAAAACATGAATCTGTTTTACCTAAAATGAAATCTTTTCCGGCAGTGATGTGTTTTCTTTTTTCTTTTATTTGCGCAGGTTGCATTGGTCTTTTTTGTCCTTGCTATTTGTTTGGCAAGAATGCTCAGTTTCTGGGTTCTGGGACTCTGATAGGATCATGTGCGACCCATTTTATTCTGTGGTCTCTTGTTAATACTGCCTGCTGCTTCATGACTGATGGTCTTTTGTTGGGGTTGCCTGGATGCTTTGTTGCATGCTATGCTTGTGGTTACCGCAGGGCACTAAGGGAAAAGTATAATTTGCAGGTATGACCGTCTGGAATATATAATGTCAAGTTAAAATATTTTAGCTTTGTTCCATGATTGGCTTGAAGATAGTTTGCAGTGCCTTGAATCTTGCACTCATGTATTGATTTTAGCTATTGGTTTATGATGCTATAGAAGCATCTCAGTTGTGCTATCAGATTTGGTTTAGCATGGTGGTTTAGCCATCTAAGTTGAGAAGTTGATAAAAAGTGTAACAAGTAGGATTTAGGGTGTTAGTTTTATTTAGTTCCTGTGAGTTTCCACGGCTGACAATTTTTAGGGGGAAAGAAAATCACAAGAACATGTTATAGCAGATAGTAGAACTAAGTCACAGCTTTGACACCTCCAAGACAAACTCTTATTGCTCTTCGTTTATCAGTTATGCAGCTCCTTGTACTGATAAAAGTGGTGTTGTTGATGTCAAATAGTGCATAAAATGCTAATCCCAAATTCATTTGATGTCTTACACAGGCAGCACCTTGTGGTGACTTTGTTACACATTTTTGCTGTCATTTGTGCGCTAATTGCCAAGAGTACAGAGAGATATGTGAAAGGTCCGGTGACCCTGGGCACCGTGATTTGAAACTGGCAGAAGTCACACCACCTACAGTCCAGAAAATGGAATCAAATACGACACTATAATGCTTGGGATTGTACAGTTATCATGTTGTCGAATGCATGTATGGTTAACTTGACAGTTCGTTGTAGTTTTTGCCTTGGTAAAAAGAGACTCGCAAATGCTAATCACAATGACTTTTTGTGTATGAAGAAGGGCTTTTGGACTTCTGCTATTGTGTTGATATCTCTTTCTTTTAGAGATTAGCTTTAAGGGTCTATTTAAGATTGCTTATAGATCCAGTGGAGGAGATTTTTGTTAGCTCTTAAATGTTCGATTATCAGATTTTCAAAACTGTGTTTTACACGCTTCCAAATTTTCAATAGTTTAGTGGTTCTGACACTCATGAATGATCGGGTTAAATTGGAGTCAACAACAACCGTGGTACCAAATTTATCTATCCATCAAACTAATGAAGTACCCATCGAATCGGATCAAATTGTCTCATCGGAGACTATTGGTTTTTTTTTTTGTTAACAAGATTCATTTTTTGCAGTCACTCAGCTGTTTTTAACATTCAATGATGATCTGGTCAAACTGTCCTGTATCTGACAATGTTTTTTCTTGGCGGAGAATAATTGTCAGATTCATGCATTTTGCCCACGTGTAACGCCCAGCATGGATGACGGCAATGTCTTTCTGTTTTTTCTTTTTTCTTTTCTTTTTTCTTTTTCACGGTAGCTGTAGGCTAGTACTAGCAACTAGTAGCAAAGTGTAAGGTAAGGATTCCAAGGAGCATGGGAGCATCTTTTGCATGCTACAGTCCTCCTCCTCCTCTTATCAACTTCTCCTGTCACTGTTCAATCAGAAATCAGAAAAACACGAACGAATTTCCCATTTATTGTAAGAGGAAAATAATTAATAAAGGAAAAACACGAAAAATCGCAATCCGATTTGTTCCAGAACGAACCAGAGAAGAGAAAAGAGAAAAGAGAAAGCGAAGCGGCAAGGGCGGAAACGGTGTCGAGTCGTTGTCTGCTAAGTACGAATCTCCTCGTTAATCTCATCTCACTCTCTCGTCTCCTTCCCATGTGAGTTTCTTCTGTTACCTCTCTCTCTCTCTCTTTCCTGCGACAATGGCGATTGTTTGATTTTGTTTCACTTTCCAGAATTGGCAACTGTTCCAATCTGTCGGTTAATTAGTATTCATTTTGTTTCTGGAATCAGTTAATTAGGCATTCGATTCTGCTTAATTTGTTGATTTCAAGCTTTTCTGATTCTCTCCCTGCACCATTACTGTTACCACTTACCATATATGCTTCTATAATGCTACTACTTACTTTCCTTTTTGTCCTCACTTGCGTGTCATGATTTTGATGATAATCTTTTTTATTTCCTTTATATAAAGTAAGATGATGAAGGAAAAGGTAAGAACAGAAATGGAAACCAGGAGTGACATTGTAATGTCGTTTTCTGGTTGTTTGCATTCTGTTTTTGATGCTTAATACTCACTTTTGAATGATATCATATTTATATCAGTTCTTTTCTGGAATGATTGTGTCTAGAATGGGTTTCAGTTAGACTTTTTGCAAACTTTTTATGGCTGAAAGAAGAAAAACTAATTATCAGGACGTGTACTCCACTGTAAAGTACACAGCTCACAATCACAAATCTTTATTTTTTGATTTCTTTTTCCCCCCTTTATTATTATATATTTAAAACAATTTCCATATTGATCAGCATGCGATTGCCTCTAGCCTCTTTTAAATTATGATCTCCTTTCCATAAGCATACCCCTTTAAGGTATAAAATGTCTTCATTTGTGTTTTTGGCAGAGTGAAAGGGTAGGAAATAGCAATGGCATTCCTGAGAAGCAAAACAACAATGTGCCCTGGGCAGCATTGTTCAGAATGGGCCAGAGTATACATGGAGTATTGCCTTTGCAGTGTGAGAGATGGGGTGTCTTTAAGCTTGGGTATGCTTAGTGTCCTCAGCTGGGGTGTTGCAGAGATACCTCAGATCGTCACAAACTACAAAACCAAATCAACTGAAGGCCTCTCTATTGCTTTCTTGATGACATGGATTGCAGGGTAATCTCTGCTCCGATATTCTTGTTCGGTTCCATATTTATTATAATCATCCAATGTTTTCTTTTCCTTTCTACTTCAGTTGGTCTATATGTATATGAATATAAGTGAGAGATTTGGAGGATAACACTGTCTCAAAACTGGATAGGGATCAAGATCTATTTGCATTTTGGCCCTTGGTTGTCCTTTAGTGGGGAGATTATTACCCAGTTACGTATAATGCCGTTCCTGGCATTTGAATGTATCGTTCAGTCAACTAATTTATTAATGGAGTAGTTGATCCCAGAAGCTGAATCTGATTTGCTAGTTCTTGTTTTCACACAATAGTTTGCATAGGGGAATTCACTAATAAGTAATGCAAGAATCTTTTTGATTAACATATATTCTAGATGTTGAGGTTTTTCCATTCAAGAAGCGTTAACTAAGACATCATGTGCCTAGAAAGATTCCCGTTTATTTTATCAAACTCTAGATCTAGATTTTACAGGCTTCAATTCTTTGTCATTTTTTAATTATATTTATTTTTCTGTCATTTTCTAATGTATGAGATTTAGATTTCAGCTCATTTGTTGCTTTCCTATTTATGCATGTTGTATTGAATTTGATTTTTCTTTTTTTCCAGTGATCTTTTCAACGTATTTGGCTGCATGTTGGAACCAGCTACTGTAAGTGGCCTTCTTTCTCTGTCAATGCCACTAAGTACCTATCCTTGATTTTTTATGATTTCTACTCCTATTTTAACGGATAGGCATTAAATATCTCAGTACTATTTTTGAGTTGAGAAGTCCATGGTTGTTGAAATTCTCATAACACTGATGATCAATGAACCTATTTAGATCTTTGTTATAGCTTGAAAGGATAATTGCAGGTCCATGTGGATATAAGTGGCAGGTGCATTTTTATGAGCCATGGAGAGTTAAAGAAGAATATGATGCAAAGTATTGTAGTCTTTTGAAGCTTAAATATTTGTGTTTCATTATCTTACATAATGTTAATTTTCATAACACTACTCATTAGGAATTTATGTCAGGCCAGGCAAGTCTTTTTAAAGTAAGGGGAAAGAGGAAAAAATTGATGGATTTTTTTGAACAATATTTATTAGCAACTACTCATAGGAAAGAAAATCCATAAATTTCGAGAAGTTATGGTGGATTGCTAATGACAAAGGTCTTGAGAAATAATCCTAATAATGTATTTCTACTACTCTAAACTTTAATCCACCTCCTTGTTGGATAACAAATTGTGACTAGTCTTTATTGTCTAGTATTATGTAAAAGGTCACATACTAGTCGAAACCCTAATAATTTACAAATCACAGAGGTGTTTGTATGGTAAAATGAAATCCAAAACCTTATCTTGTGTTTCTTATAAAGCACCTGCATTTTCAGGTAGTCTTCCTTGTTTTCCTGCGTTTCTAGTAGTCTGTCTTGTTCTCCTGCATTCCAATCAAAACTTTCCATCTGTCGACGCTTTAAGTACGTTTCAGATGCTAATCCCAACCTTAGTCTTTCCTGAAAACTCTCGCCAATCAGACATGTGGTGGTTGTTTCTTCTCCAATTTATCCATTGGGCAGATTCTAAAGGAAAAAAAAAGGATTACAACTTCATTTATGGCTGCTGTATAATCTTTGTAATTGCATTCCGATCATTCTGTTATATTAGGGGGGTCATCCACAAAGTTATTCTGATGCCTTCATTGCATTCAACTTCTAGGTAAGGCATGCACATGTAGCAGGTCAATTAATGGGTGCAGGTTCATGAAATCATGATTTGTCTTGCTAAAATTTGATGTCTGGTCTGTTTTCCTTCGACTCACTCAACTCTGCCATAATCCCAAAATAATCACGATGAACTTTGTGGATCTGTTATCATGGATTATTGTACTATTACTGATTAAGTATGGATCTATAGCAACATCCAAAATTTTCTACTTTTCGTAGAGTAGACAGCATTCTTCACTTTTGAGTTTATCATATACATCAGCTGAGATTTCTTCTCTCTTTTACAGCTTCCGACCCAGTATTATATGGCAATGGTATGAAACTCTGCTAAACCCATAGTGCAACTTGGTTTTCTATGTAGTTTCCTATTAGCCTGACCAATTTATTCACATGATGCAGTTGTATACAGTGACCACCACTATTCTTACTTCACAAGCCGTATACTACACTCACATTTATCATCGTCTGAAATGCAACAGAGGACGGCCCCAGGTAGGAAATTGTTCTTTTGCATGTGTTCTTTTTCATAATGTATCTTGTCTTTTCTCTCTTATTAGATGTGTATTTGATGTTCTGATTGCGTGGCAAATAATATACTCTGGAACTAGTGGAATCCATATTGTTATGTCAAAGTGTTGAAATGTGGTTGCAAAATTTGTGTATTACCATGAAGCTCCTTGATTTGGTTGTCTTCTTCCACAATTGACAATCCTTGAGAATGAAGCAATCACTTGAATTGTTTAATGAGAATGAAGCAATCACTTGAAATGTTAAATGAGAATGAAGCATCCCTTATTATAAAGAGAATCCTTTTAAGGGTAAGAACACTACAAATTTGACAATGCACTTTTGATGCTGGCCAGGTTATTTAATATCCTTTACATGAGACAGAATTTTTTTTCCATTTGGAATTCTATGAAGTATATCTATCTGTGGGAATCAGATTAGTTCATTGATTTATGCTACAGGCTTATGTATTATCGCATTTGATGTGTACTTTAATTTTCTGTGAAGTTGCTCGCGTGATGTTTGAACATTTAATGACTGAAGCATTTTATTGCTATTATTTCCTGGTTCCATGCCTTTTCAGACTGAGAAGTCAGGAAAACTTAGACAAGGAAATAATGACGCTGATGCATGTATCCACAATGTTGACAAATGGAGGAATGGGTGTAACACCTCTGACAGAATGAGTACTTTGAGTTTACCTATTCCTTTACCCGCACATCAGGACATTAGTTCCAAAAGAGAGGAGCTATATTACATGTAATTTCTTTACTGGCATTTATTTTATACTGGATTCATGAACTAGGACCTTGTTCTACTTTGGCATGCACTGAAAACTAGCATTGCTCCTTGTTTTGCTATTTCATTTATTTATTCATTTGTGCTTCTGCTCATCTTTTCATGTAATAGTTTGCCGCTTTTGGTTGTCGTCTAGGTTCACTTTGGGTTTCACACTTTAAATGTCTTGATCTTTCTAGTCAGGTTTCTTAGTTGTTCTTTCAGCCTACATGCCTATTTCACTCTGTTCAGTTTGGTGGACTTACTATCCTTCAATCAGATTGCCAACATGCTTAACCTGTTCAGCTTCTGTCTCTAATGTGATGCATTCATGGTATGAAGTGTAGAGGGTAATGCTCCATGTGCTAACATTTTTACCGACTTTCTTACTGACATGTACACAAGTTATTTTTATCTTCATAGTTATTTAGTTAAATAAGCAACAGATAAATCCTAATTAATAAGGGATAAAATCCAATCATGCGATGCCACATTAATTAGTAAAAGTGATTATTGGAAAGTTAGTATCTCTAGTATTATTTAGTGTAAAACAACAGATGGATGAGGTTACTTATCAAAAGTGTATATGACATTAAAAGCTAAGTTTTTGAGATTTTTTTCTCTCTTTCGATCAGTGATTAGATGGTGTAATTCAGTATTTCTTATCCATAAATGCTACTTGGGTCCAGTACACACGTCTTCAGGTCATACCTTCCGTTCGCTTAGAGACACTCAGCACACGTGTATAATATAATCATGTGTGATTGAAGAACTTGGTGCTTTTGTGCATTACCTATATCTTTTATATTATGCTACTAGCATGTAGATTTGTATTTCTACAACACTTTTTCTTATTAAAAAAGTAATTATTTCCATTTTTTTCCTTTGGTGAATTCATCAGGTCAGCAAGATCTCTTTCAAGCAGTCATACTCCCACTGCAGGATCCTTTTTAGCACAACCCCCATCATTTGTAATTAAGGGATCAATTGAAGAGCCCTTGCTTGGAGGAGGTGTGGAAACACAGTCTGCACCATCTTTGAACATCAAGACTATGCTATGTGTGGTTAGTCCCATTTAAAGTTCCAAAATCATGTTTTCCGAGCTACACTTTATTCTTCAGATAACTGTAAAAATTATTACTTCAGGTCTCTGCAGTAACATTCTTTGGCACACTTAACCTTCATCAAGCATCAAACGACAGGTTTGGAGCAATGTTTAATAACAAAAGTCAAGAATTCGTGATACGAGTAGGGCGAAAGCTTTTGCAGGTAGCACAACCTATTTAAATCCAGTTTCATATATATGATTTTAATTTATTTACCTGTTGGATATGATAAAAATGTAGCAGTTTTCTTCTTAAGTTCATCATTTATGGATTTGGAAACTCAGTCTTGTGGCTGGTAAACGAAACAGTGATCTGTTTGTCTTCGAACAGTTAGTAGATTCTCCTGTGGAATCTTTTTTTCTACTTGTTTTAGTTGCAAATGGTTGTCAACTTATTTTAACGCTTCTTTAAGTAAGTCTCAAGTCAATAATTTTGGATAAAGGTGCAATGTGGATGTGAGTGTGCAATCACTTTTGTAGACAGTTTCACTGGCCAGACATTAAAACCATGCTCATTGCATTTGGATTTCAGGAAAATAGTGGGTTGGTTCTTGGAATCAGTACTGAAGCTAGCAGTGGCATTGGAACCTTCCTTGGATGGGCGATGGCAGCTATTTACATGGGTGGACGACTTCCTCAAATTTGCCTAAACGTGAGATCAGCTTTCTGATGATGTTTACCTATCTGTTTAGTGATAATATTTACCTTTCAACAGAAGAAATAACTTTTTGGTTTCTTAAAATTGTTGTCAAGATTTAATGTATAGACATTGCTTAATAGGGCTTTGGACTGAATTATGTGGTCATATGCATATTTGACAAAACTCTAGGCCTAACAGATAAACTATGTCAAAATTGGCGGAAGAATGATATAAATACTGTCAAGATATTAGTTTCTTTTCATGGGGGAGGCAGTTTAATTTGTTGTTATGTTAGCTTGGTGTTTCCCTTCAATTTTCAGGTTTAAAAAATCTGCACAGTTATTTCTGGAGCTTTAGTTCTCCCTGTTCAAGTTGTGGCTTGTTATGTTTCTTTTCTGGAGCTAATTATAACACGTCTCATTTTTATCTTTTTTCCAATTGGAGCAGATTAAGCGGGGCCACGTTGAGGTAAGGACAATGGCTGATCCCTATAAATTTACTAGTTGAAATTGCTCTGAACAGAATATTATATAGTAATCCCCAGGGTTTGCTGGTTCCTCTACCTTCCCATCTTACAAAGCGAACTTGATGTGTGTGGGTCAGTGGAGAGAGATAGACTTTATGGAGAATTGATTAAGATTTTTTTCCAATGATGTTCAGGGGCTTAATCCATTTATGTTCGTCTTTGCATTGGTTGGAAATGTCACATACGTTGCAAGGTTTGAGGCTTCACTTGGATTATGCATGGTTTCTACTCGGCACTTGACTTATCATTTTTATCTGAACTATCGTTTTTCTTTCTTAGCATACTGGTTAGCAGCTTGGAATGGTCTCATATCAGACCAAATCTACCTTGGCTTGTGGACGCGGGAGGCTGTGTGCTTCTTGACACATTTGTATCCTTTTCAAATATGAAGTCTGATTTCTTATTAAATTCCGACTGATGAAAGATTATTTAGTTTTTTGAACTATTGAGTAAGAGTTTTCAATGCCATCTTGATTATTTGTTTACCGTCTGGACCCTTGCCCACCCACCTCACAACTTTTTTTTCTCTCTCACTATGTACGTCCTTATATTCTTCCCAGATACTACTCCAATTTTTTCACTTCCGTTGCAGGTCTAAAACAGAAGACAAGCGAGAAAAGTGATGCCATGAAATAAGGATTTATGACAGTATGTTAACAAGGGTCTCTCTCTCTTTTACTAGACTTGTAGACGTTTTATACTGTTCTATGTGGAGATGCCTCGTGTGTGGCAAACTTATTAATAGTTTTCGTGCTCCGTCTTCTTCATGGTAACCGTTTAGTATACTTGGAACTCTTTGTTCCTGAACCAGGTACATGTTAATGAGCAGTCTTTCTGAAAACCATTGGCATGACAGCATAAAAATGTCTTGATTTGCAGTTCTTCATCGTTTAACAAGGGTTTTGCTAATCTTTATTTTCGTATTAATATATGAACTATCACTGTAAAAGAGAAGTCGCCGTGATTGTTATCATCTTTTTGGCATCTTACTATCACTACAGCGAACTGATCTTGTTATTACTGTTCAGCTTTGACATTCCTGTGCACCAAGTGAGCTGCATTCTTCACAGACATCAACCTGACTCAAATGTGACTTGAGACATTGCCTTAGTTGCTCGCTTAAGTTGACAGCCCTGCTTCGGATGCTGATGAATCGGTCAATTAGAGCCACTGTAGGAATGTTCTTTCATTACATGTTAGCTTTTTTGGATTTACTTTGTGATGCTACTTGAACGGGAAAGATTTTGGTTTTTGTTTCGGTTGTGTTTCGCAGTTTATTGACTGTTCCTCTTTATGATGAATAATACTCTATTCAATCTATGCATTGATGTCTCATTCAAATGAATGTGACTAATGGCACTGCTCTTCAGGTTGAGAATGGTTTCCTATGCTACTTGTGTGACTTGGTTACTATGGGCGCTTTCCGCACTTGCAAACTTTGAAGCAAGATGCCTATAAGTTGTCAAATAGGAAAGGAGGACTAGAGATACAGAGGGTGATAACTTTCTCTGTATGGGCACAAGCATGCATAGTTTATCAAAGGCTGAAACATTATTACATTTTCCGCCCATAGGAAACAAGATTTTCTTGTGTGGCATTGAGAGTGGGAAGCCTTACCATTGAGTGGCTCACCAGACTGATAGTTTTTTGACCAGGACAAAATGCAATGTAAGTGATGTCGTCATCATAACCTGGGCAATTTCTTAGACAATACAATCGTTGGCCAGCAGCATACCCGCCAAGAAGTTGGTATGATCTCTCCAATTGATCCATTGCCACATAAATCATTCGTACCTACATTCCAAATAAAAATAAGAAATGTTATTTTATTCACAAAGATTAACCTTGTTGTGGCTTGATAGAATTATAACTTATTATATGCACAAGCTGTGTTGACCGATTCGTCCGGTTCAATCGGTTGGGTAGATTGATTTGTCTAGTTTTTTTTTCCCTGTTCACCCGCCTTGTGGTAAAAAATGTCGGACCAAACTAGCAAGGCCTGAGTCGCTGGTTTACTGGTCGGACTGGCCACTCGAGTCCCGTTTTTAGAAGATCTATTATATTGGCTTATTCTAGGGTAAACTACATAAAAAATCCTATAGTTTATAAATTGTTCCATTTAACTCCATGTAGTGTGAAAAACTTGTAATATAAAACCATATAATTATCTAAAAGTTGCCATTCTAATATTTCTAGTGGTTAAAAAATTTAAAATAAATGGTAAAATAATTCAAAAAAAATATGCAAATTTGAGAAAAAATGTAACCAATATTTGAGAGTTCATTCCACTAAAAAAATTTTTGAAAACAAGAATGAGATTTTTTATAAAAAAATATTTAAAAAGATAATAAATTAAAAAACAAATCGCAAATAATTAATATTTTATTTTTTTCATTGTATTAAGTTCTACTATATTAGTTAATTTTTTATTATCTATTTTGGATTTCTTAAGTATTTAAAATATTAAAATTGCAACTTTCAAGAAATTATAAAATTTATAGTGCATGCTTTTAAACTATATGAGGTTAAGTGGAATAATTTATAAATTCTAGAGTTTTTTTATGTAGTTTACACTTTATTCTATAAAAAATATAGAATTAAAATAATTTTTGAATAAGAAAGTACATAGATCTTTAATTTGAATTAACAGGTAAAAGAAGAGTAAAATGTGTAAAGATAATAAGAATAGCACACCTAATACGAACCTACCTTTAACATTTTATTTTGAAGAGACTATAGTATGGAGGCAAAAAAAATACAAATGCACAAAGCATTTTAGGTTGAGAATGGTTTCCAATGCCTCGGGTTGCTAGCTCTCCGGTGTGCGCATAAGTATGCATATTTTATCATTCGATAAGTTTTCTTTTACATATTGAGTGGCCCATTTCATAAAACTTTCTAATGATCATACAAGTGGTTTAACATCTTATCGTAAGGAGAAGTTTGTGTCCATGTGTGCAAAAATAACGTTGCAGTCCACTTTGCTGTTTTACTGCAATTAATCTCGGTTGGTTTTAGATGGGGAAAAACCAGGGAGAAAGCACGATAGAATTAGAATAGTGAGCAAATGATGTAGTTAACAACTTAAACTTCAAACATAAACATGATTATGCTTTATGCCTACACGAAGCAAGATTTTCTTGTGTGGCATTGAGGGTGGGAAGCCTTACCATTGGCGGCTCACCAAACTGATAGTTTTCACCTGGACAAAATGCAATGTAAGTAACGTCATCATTTGTACCATTTCTTAGACTATACAATTGTTGGCCAGCAGCATACCCTCCAAGAAGCTGGTATGATCTCTCTGATTGATCCATTGCCACACACAAATCATCCGTACCTACATTTCAAACCAAAATAAGAAAAAGCTTATTATAAAGATAAGAAAAAAACTAAACACTTAACCATTGTAGTAGTAAAAGCTTTTAGACTTGAGTAATAGGTAATCCTACGTCTATTGAGTTCAAACTAATTCTACTAGCGTGAGATTAACCTAGTTATGCATCGTCGCATTAGAACTAATTCAATTCAGTTCACAATTGATTAATCGCTGAGTTAAATTGTTACAGGTGGATAACACAATTATCACGAATTAAATTCATAATAAAATAATAGGTTAGCTAGGAATGTATGGTTACCTCATACACAATAATAGATTAGCAACCTAGTATCATTTAAGAATCTTTAATCTCTTACACTAACAAATTGTAGGCAATGGTAGGAGTTTATGGCATGTTAACAAAACAATGCACAAACTTTATAGGGTAGGAAATATTATATCACAAGCAAAGACATAAATACAAATGAAATTGGAAAAGAAGAAGAAGCAATGATAGGTCGATAGTGGCGGGAAGAAAGGGAATTGAAGCGGGGAGAGTTGAGGAGAAATTAGAAGCTTCACACTTACAAGCAGCGAGTTCAATCTGAGTTCGATAGATGAAATTGAGCAGTGCCGAGATCTGGAGCTGGAACTGATGAAACGCTTCTCCTTCCTCAAAATCCATGTCTCTGAGCTTGCACAACCCTTCCCCTAGCTCCATCATCGCCCCCTTATGGTTGTGGTTGAACAGGTGATGCAGCCCCACCGCGCACTGCAGCACCCCGTGTAACAGCCGCCGCCTCCTCCCCTCCTCCGCGTCCATCCACAACCTCTCTAACACGTCGTGGCACTTGTAGTACTCCCTCTCGTTGAACAGCGCGACCGCTTTCGTGAAATCGCCACCGGCGCCGCCGTCATCATCATCCTCATCCGCCGCGGCGCGATAACTGTATCGGGAACTGGAAGAGATTCGGAATTGAAAGGTACTGTTTGTTGAACATCGGTTGCTGCTCCGGCACCGGAAAATATCAGTAGAAAAGACAGTAATCGGCCGTTTGATATTGCTATTATTATTAAATCGGTAATTTGTTTTGAGAGAAGAACTGGTAGAATTTATTGAAAACGGAAGGATTTCCATTTTCTTTTCCCTATTTTTTTAAAATTTATTTTAAATATTATTCCTTTTAGCGCTCTGTTTGTGGTGGATGGATGTTAGTTTCATCCCACCGTTCACATTAAATGGACGGCTGCGATTGAATTGGTCTGTTGATGTCAAATCGACGGAGAAACTGGATAATCTAATCAATTTCTTTTTAGCCAACAGCCAAATGAAATGCTCATTCCTACGCCTTCTTCAACCTCTCTCTTCCACCGCCTCCCTCCCGCCGTCTTCTGCCATGTAACCAACTCCCGCCACCCCTCCGTGGCTGTCGCCGCTGCCGCCAGAAACCCCACTAGAAGGAACAACAACAACAATAATGATGTCTCTAAACCTACCAAGCAACTGCTCAGAGCCAAACAAAGCGTCAAGGAGTACTCGAAGCTGTCTCCAGTCCCTTCTCCGAACCAAAAATCGGAACTCTCGGATTCCCAAGCCGTGGGCACGGTGGTGGCGGCGCAGGCGAACTTCATGAGCGTGATGGTGCCGGACCAGGGTGAATTGCTGTGCGTCGTGAGGGGAGTGCTGAAGAAGATAAAGCGGAGGATTATGGTTGGTGATAAGGTGGTTGTGGGTTCAATAGATTGGGTGGCGCGTAGGGGCATGATTGAGGATTATGTGGAGCGGAGCTCCCAGATGTGGGACCCACCGGTGGCGAACGTGGACCATCTGTTGGTGCTGTTCTCGATGAAGCAGCCTGAAGTGGAGGCTTTTGTGCTCACCAGGTTCTTGGTGGAAGCTGAGTCGACTGGGTTTCCAGTGACGGTTGCTTTGAATAAGGCTGACCTGGTGGATGAGGAGGTAGGGTAGTAGCTGTTACTCTGCTTCTGCTTGTTTTTGTCCGATTAGTTTCATGCATTCCTCTTCTCATTATTTGTTTAACGTTGTAGATGTTGGATAGATGGAAATTCAAACTCTGTAGCTGGGGCTATGATCCCCTCTTTTGTAGTGCTGAATCCAAACAGGGACTGGATTCTCTGGCTTTGATTTTGAGAGATCAAACATCTGTGATTGTTGGTCCTAGTGGAGTTGGCAAATCTAGCCTCATTAACACTTTGAGATCAACCTACCTTGCACCTCAACCTCAGAATTCCGTCGATCCTGTTCGTGCTCTCTCTCTTTTTCATTTCTTTTTAGTTTCTGTGTTCCTCTTAAATTGTGAAGCATTTGTTCTAAATTGTTGTTCCCCTTACCAGGTGATTGACAGCAAGTGGTATGACAATCAGCGTATCGGAGAAGTTTCAACCAGAAGTGGCAGAGGGAAGCACACTACACGTCATGTCTCCTTGCTTCCCCTCTCCGGAGGGGGTTATCTTGTTGATACTCCTGGGTTTAACCAGCCTAAATTGACCAACGTAACCACGCAATCTCTTGCGTACATGTTCCCTGAGGTTTGTGTTTTCCCTGTCCATTTCCCTGCTGTTGTGTGCTTGGACTTTTATTGACAAATAAGTGCATTCATTTGAAGAACAAAAAAACTCTGCTTAGTGCATTAATATTCGCCGCTTTCTGACTCATCTTGTCCACAGATCCAAAATATGCTTATTGCAAGTGAGCCTGCTAGATGCTCATTCAATAATTGCTTGCATCTTCTTGAGCAAGGGTGCCTTGTGAAGGGGAACTGGCAGTCGGAGAGATATCCACTGTATATTAAACTTCTTGATGAGATCAAAATCAGGGAGGAAGTTCATTTAACAAAATTTGGAACCAAAAAGGAGGATGATGTCAGGTTTGTTAAATTCAATTCTTTATTGTACAAGCGTTTATATATAGGACTTTTTACTGGTAATTCCTTTTGCTTGTGCCACAAAATGCTTGGGCGTTTGTCTTGAGAGTATACTGTTGTACTTGTAGTTGATGGAATGGAAACATCTTCAAGCATCAAACATATGTTTTGTAGTCAGATGAGAGGTGAAATACTGGTACATATGTTATGTACCACTTGGATATAATGATGCATTTCTGGAAATGAAAATTAGAGCTATAATGTTCACTGAGATGTTTGAGAGCCAGAATTCTCTATTGAAGCTCCATGGATTTCCTTTTAATTGCTAATGTAGTTAATTTTAAGCACATGGTATGAATCATTACTTTAAACTGCAGAGGCTTGTTTTGTTTTAAGATTATAATTTCCAAGTTTGAAGGCGCCTTTTAAACGGTTACTAACAAAATACTGCATCTCAAAGCCCATTTGCATTACCTTCAAGAAAAGAAGAAGAGTCTATTTGCATTGAAATTTACTCAAAAATTGTTTTTTATTATGAAACTAAATGCAGAGCAATGAAGTCTGATATGCTTGTGATAGTGATATCCATTAGCTTTCATTGAACTTATCATCTGACAATTAAACAAAAGAAATAAATGCGTATACAAGATAAAACAAAAAATTAATCCATCTGTGTTTCAGAAGCTCTCACCTTTCCTTTCAGAATTTCTATAAATATGGTTGTACTTTTAGTGCATTGGTATTCTCTGGTACCCCTGTGGATTCTGAATTAGTTTTTTTGTGTGCGCGCAGATACAAAGATGGAGACATGGGTGTCCAGCAAGCAGAACCGCGCTTGGAGCCCAAGAAGCATAGAAGAGTGTCTCGCAAAAGGATCAATCAATCATTTCTAGATGAGTTTGATGAGGAAGATGACTCCATAGGCGAGGAAGATGATCCCATCTTGAGGGCACTAAGGAACGAGGGTTATTAAGGAGGTTAACCTTTTCTTGCAACATTTTTGTAAATACTACATTTGGGGTCCGCACTTCATCACAATGTTTGAACCGAATTACAGTATTTATTACAAAATAGCAGCAGCAACAAACTCTCTTAATCATGTGGGGGATTTTTTCTGATAACCCAACCCCACTTTTTACTACACAATGGATTTCCTGCAATTTAATTTAAAAAATAAACCACATAACAATAAGCAATCCTTACAAAAACCAAACAAACCATTAAAAAACCCTACTTACAATTTTTTCTGCTGAAAATAGAAGAAAATAAAAATGGCAGAAGAAGGTGAGGAATCTAATTATAGAGAAGCTTAGTTTGTGGTGGGGTATGTAGCAATGTGACTCACAGCCAGGAATCCTTTGATTTTTTTGTGCTTTTTTCCATTACCCTCTTTTTTTTATTTTTTATTTATTTATTATTATTATTATTATTCCTAAGAATAATTATACTCCATAATTCATGAAAATAAGTGCGACCACACTACTTTTGAAAAGGAATAATGTACGTATTTCGTAAAAGCAGTAGGACCGCCACTAACTTTCTTAATGGTCTTATTGTACTCCTCTTACAGTGGACTCCAATATTCTGGCAATGCTTTTCACTTCTCCGAAAAAATAAAATAATGCCATCCAATCCATGCCTCATGAATTCATTTCTGCTATCAATTCTGTTCATCTTTTCATACGCTAACACTAGAACCAATTCCTTCTCCGTGAAAGAAGCAACCATTCATGATCTTCAACTCGCTTTCAACCAAAACCACCTCACTTCAACACAGCTCGTAGAGTTCTACTTCAACCAAATCCACACCCTCAATCCACTCCTTAGAGCAGTAATTGAGGTGAACCCAGATGCAATATTTCAAGCACAAAAAGCTGATCAAGAACGCAAAACAAAGGCGCCGGCGTCCCTGCTTCCCCTGCATGGCATCCCTATCCTCCTCAAAGACAACATTGCAACCAAAGACAAGCTGAACACAACTGCTGGTTCTTTCGCTTTGCTTCGTTCGGTCGTCCCTCGTGATGCGGGAGTGGTGGAGAAGTTGAGGAAAGCTGGAGCAATTATTCTAGGAAAAGCTAGCTTGAGTGAGTGGTCTCATTTCAGGTCCAGCATTGCACCTAGTGGCTTCTGTGGCAGAACTGGCCAAGGAAAGGTGAGTTTAAAGCCTTCTGTTTTCTCATCAGATTGCATCTTTGTCTTTTTACAACTATTGAACTGACCTTCTGGTAGCATGATAGTGATTGTAAAATATTGTTATTTGCAAAGATGCATATATCTCTCCTTCTCTAAAATTATCCCAGTTTTTCTATCAGATTGCAATGTTTCTTTCTGCAAGTATTGAAATAGGCCCTAAGGCACCACACAAAGTGATTAGACAAATGCATATGTAAAGGTGTATAACCAAATCCATCTTGGTTTAGCTAATGGGGAGGGATTGGATTGGATTGATTTCCGACACTCGCATCTTAAACGTGTGGCTACCGCTTTCGGAAGAATTTGTTCTCATACTCATAGTGCTATTTGATGTTACTTGAGAATTATATGCTTATAACCTTGTAGTGGTCATGCTTTCTATGTCACTGCCTAGAGTTAGCTTATATTTTCTGCATCCCATGATTTGATATACGATGTGTGCATTGTGTATCAGTCATTAGTTGTTCTTCAGTAAATGTTGGTGTGTTCTAAAAATGGTTGCAGAATCCTTATGTTCTATCAGCTGATCCATGTGGGTCAAGTAGCGGGTCATCAATATCAGTGGCAGCAAATTTGGCAGCAGTTTCGCTAGGGACAGAAACAGATGGTTCCATCTTATGCCCAGCTGGTGCTAATTCAGTAGTGGGAATCAAACCGACCGTTGGCCTCACTAGTAGAGCTGGGGTCATCCCAATCTCCCCTAGACAGGACACAGTTGGGTGGGTAAATTTGCTCTTTTTATCATGTTCCTTGCTTTTTACAATCCTTTTTTTCACAACTTTTCCCTAATGGAATTTGACTGCAAATAACAACATAAAGGCTGTGTATGCAACTAAAAACTAAAAGTTTGTATGCTTTTGTTGATTTTCTGCTTTAATTGTCGAGTTATGTATTAAAGATCATTTCGGATGGATCAGGCCGATATGCAGGACAGTGTCAGATGCGGTATATGTGCTTGATGCTATTGTGGGCTTTGATCACAATGATGCAGCTACCAAAGAAGCAGCAAAGTACATTCCACATGGTGGCTACAAGCAATTTCTTAACCCTCATGGGCTTAAAGGGAAACGGTTGGGAATAGTAAGATCATTCTATGAATTCTCGAGCGATCAAGAATCTGTTTCGACTCGAGTTTTTGAGCACCACTTTCAGACACTAAGGTAACTAATGCAAACAGAATTCCTGAGTGTATTAGTTGATAAACTGATCAACAAACATTTGACATTTGAGACTTTTCTTTTGTTTGGTTCTTGTATTTAGAGGCAAAGGTGCTGTTCTTGTTGATCATTTGGAAATAGCCAACTTGGATGTTATCTATTCCTCAGAAAGTGGTGAACAATTTGCACTTGTTGCTGAGTTCAAGCCTGCATTGAATGCATATTTAAAACAGTTGGTGTCGTCTCCAGTGCGAACCCTAGCCGATGTCATCGCCTACAACAAAAAGTTCTCCAAACTGGTACGCGCCCGAGACCATAATTATGGATTACAACTTCTCTAGTATAAAATGAATGGTTCATACAAATTGTTATATTATGCAGGAAAAGGTGAAAGAGTATGGTCAAGATCTCTTCGAGTTGGCCGAATCTTTTAATGTGACAAAGAAACAATACAAGAGTGTATTGTCACTGCTTAAACAACTTTCTAGAGATGGAATGGAGAAGTTAATGAGGAAGCACAAGCTAGACGCATTGGTGAGTCCTGGTTCAGGCATCAGTCCTGTTCTTGCAATTGGAGGACATCCAGGGATAATTGTTCCTGCTGGATATGATGTCCAGGGTTTGCCTAGTGGCATTTGCTTTGCAGGTCTCAAGGGTACAGAACCAAAACTAATAGAGATTGCTTATGGATTTGAGCAAGCTACTAAGATTAGGAAACCTCCATCATTCCGACCTTGAAGATCTAATTAAAGATGGTAATGTTGTGTTGTGTGTAGTAAAATGTTTTTCATAAGGTGTCGTACCTCATTCTCAAGTCTCTAAATAATTTGATGTGTGTAGCATGCCAAATGATTATAATATAACTCGTTTGAAAAATGAATTAATGTTATTTTTGGCGTATACAGTATATTGGAATGATTTGAACCATGTATCCATTTCTAAGTGAGGTCCTATATTTGGCAAATATATTGGAATGTTGCTTGGCCAGCCCCTCCCTTATGCTGGGTTTCCCTCAACTCCGAAGAGGGAGTTGCTTCGAGTTTTAGTTAGTGGTGTCTTATGAGATGACAATGATAATCGGTCAGAAGGTTTTTTCGCCAAATTAAGAGCTTGTCATGCTTTCCGAGCTGAACTCTGAAGATTTTGAAAAAGTGTGGTTCAAGTTTACGTAGGTTTCGAAAGATTTTTTTCTCCTAATACAAAATTGAATAAGCACCACCATTTTATATAATTATTATTTTCATAAATATTGTTTGGAGTACACCATTTTATTCTTTTTTTCATTATTCATTTTCACCCTCAAGAACATAAGTTTTTGGAGGTTTCTTGCCCAACAAGAGTTTCCCAAGGGTACTAGAATTTTCAGTTTCGTCCCCTAAAATGAGTTTCTTATCGTTCATGTTGAGACCAAATTTCTTACCCAACATCTCTTTCATTTGCCTAAGAGTCACATCTTTGTGGACCGTCAGCCTGTACGATTCTTTGGGCTTGGGCCCATGGACTATAAGACAATGTTTCACCATAACTTTGAGTTGGGCCCCATTTTGAATCCCATAATCTTTCAATCGATCCCAATCTTTTAGACACGTGTCACCAAAATAAAGGTCTTGATAGGCAATAAGAATTAATTAAAAGCATGCATTAAATTAAAGTAGTAAATCTTTAGAAATATAAGGAGAAGAAATTGAGAGCATTACCATGGTCTTCGGCTGCTTTGAATTTTTAATTAAATGATAAATGATAAGATCATTTAATTAGGATGAGTTTAGTATGCAACATAATTTGGTTTGGTTGAAAAATAAAAATATCATGGTTTTATACCTATCTCAATCCTCACATAACAATATTATTTTTAATCAAAAACACAACCGTAGGACGAAAAAAGATTAGTTAGTTTATATTAAAATTTTAAAAAGTACTAAGTATTATTTATTTCTCCATCCGGTAATTCCGTTGAAGTATGGTCAGCCCTCATAATTTAAGTAATCTTTTTGTCCTGATGTTTGTATATTTTTCTTATTTGAAGTATAAAAGAAATCTATACAAATGTAAGATAGAAATGCGAAATTATTTTTTTTAGAGATTTTTAAATTAATTATTAGCTGATTGTATTCAACCGGACTAAAACTCATTTAAGAGTTTGCAAGCATACATCTCATGGTTCGAAATACAGTAGATTATGGAGCCAATACGGCCTAGAAAAAGATTATACAAACTTCCGCATCTTCACCAGCCGCAATGTTGCATAGCCC
>NBIL01110308.1:0-10309 GCA_002752925.1 Viola pubescens var. scabriuscula | reverse complement strand
CATATATCTAGGGCAAGAATTCATTCTTGTTCCCGTGTTCGATCCCTTCTTCCATTATACTCAAGTTTATTTATGCATCAAGGCATGAGGTTTTATTTATATTTGAGTGACGATCAACTACCCCTCAATTACGAGCTCACTTGGTCAGAAAGAGGACTCAGACGACAGGCCAGAAGACCATCTATTATCCGTATAGTAGCCTCTGCTCCTACCCTCGAAAGAAATCTCTCCGATCTGGACAACCTCGAAAATCTTTTTCACCAAGACCTCGCCTACCTTCATTAAGGCCTACATGCGCCAGATCCCATCTTTCCCAAGATACCCATCATGGCAGATCTACCACCTCCTGGGCAAGCTGTCTCGAACAACCAAACTATCGAAGATCTCAATGCTGCCCCTAAATCACCCAGCAGCTGCATAGTCTGGCCTATTGTTCAGCATGATTGGACACTCAAGTCTACCATCATGCATCATCTTTCTAGCTTCCATGGTATTTCTAAAGAGAATCCTCATCGCTATCTTCAACAGCTACACTCAATTTGTGAGGCCATGAAGCTAACCAATGTCAATATCGAGCAGGCCAAGCTACGCGCTTTCATGTGATCCCTCAAGGACGCTACGAGTGATTGGTTCTACGACTTTCCTCCGAGATCTATCACCTCTTGGGCCGAGATGTCCAAAGCCTTTACGGATAAGTATTATCCAGCGTCTATGGCAAGTGTTACTCGAAAGCAGTTGGTGTCTATTCTTCAACATGAGGAGGAGAATCTTGCCCAGTATTACGAGCGATATAAGAAAATGCAAGCTTTGTGTCCTTCCCACAACCTCACGGAGCACGCACTAATTTAGTATTTTTATGAGGGCTTGAAAGGACCTGACAAGGCCTTGCTAGATGCTGTCAACTGTGGCTCTCTTTGTACTCTAACCCCTTCTGCTGCCAAAGCTACTATCGAGCTTATGGCAAGAAACATCGCCCCCTCTAGTAGAGTTTCCAACATCTAGGATGTTCGCGCAGCCGCAATGGAGAACGAGCTCATGACCATCACGGGCATGCTTCAAAATATGACAGCAGGACAACCTATCCAGGTCAAGGCCTGCCAGATTTGCAACTTTATGGATCACACTACGGATGCTTGCCCTCATATTCCTGATGAGATCCAAGTGAATGCTGTGGGAGGTTACAACCCTGCTCCGTATGGCCAGAACTACAATCAGGGGTGAAAACATCCAAATTTTAGTTATACCAACAACCCCCAAGTGTCTGGGCCTAGTCAACCACCTCAGTATCATCAATATGTGAATCAGTCTTATCCTCAACAACCTCTGAACTTGCAACATTTCAAGCCCAGGCCCAATAACTACCCCGTCAACCAGCAATATCAGCATCAGGCCCATCAGAGGCAATCTTCTTCTTCTAATCCACTGGCTGATGGAGCAGTTAATTACGGGCCCACCATCATGGATATGCAAAAGCAATTGAGTGTTCTTATTGCAGAAATGAAATAATTAAAGAATCAAGGCCGATTTCCTGGGCAAACATAGGCTAATTCGAAGCACGAAGCGTGTGCCATAACCCTTCGCAGCGGTCATATTTTACCTCCTCGAGTGCATCTAAACCTCGAAGTCGAGCAAACTGACTTACCCAAGCCCGAGCCCGAGCCTAAGCTAGAAGAAAAGATTCTTCCAGAAAAGAACACTAAAGTCGACGACATCATGGCAGATGTATCCGTTCTCCACGAGAATCCCCTAGGAAGAGTGATAAGAGAGATGAGTTCACTCAAGAATACATCCATAAAATCCTTAAGCCGCCTTTCCCTCAATGCCTAGTCAAGTCTATGAAAGACAAGGAGGATCGAGAGATTTTGGATATGTTCAGCAACGTAATGGTCAACATCCCTCTATTGCAAACTATCAAGAATGTTCCTCGCTATGCTAAGTTCTTAAAGTCTTTGTGCACCAACAAGTGTAAGATGGCGGGCATGAACAAGATAAGTGTGGGGGGCAATGTTTCTGCCATTATTCAAAGAAAAATCCCTCCCAAGTGCAAGGACCAGGGCATGTTTATTATACCTTGTAAGATCGGTACTGTTGACATTGGCAAAGCAATGTGTGATTTGGGTACCGGTATCAACGTCATGCCCCTGATGATATACAAGAGTCTAGGCCTAGGCCCGCTCAAGCATACTTGCCTAGTCATTCAGTTGGCCTACCGTTTAGTTGTCTTTCCCGAAAGTGTCATCGAGGATGTACTGGTCCAAGTTGGAGACTTTATATTTCTAGCAGATTTCTATGTCATCGCCATGGAGGATGAAGAACCCACTAATCCCTCAGACGTACTCCTTGGGAGACCATTTCTTGCCACTACTAGCGCCAAGATAGACGTTCACGATGCATCTATCTCTCTTGAGTTCGACGGGGAAATCATCAAGTTCAACATGCTCGAAGCCGTGTGATATCCTTTTAAATTTTCCAGTGTTAATTTTGTTGATATAATTGATCCCTTTATTGATGAAGTCAATGACTTATATTCTACTGACCCCCTACAGCTTGCCCTAGACAGGAGCATCACGCCTACCACACTGGATGTCTTGGCCTCGACGCTTATAACCCCACTAGAGTTACATGAAGTCGTTGCTGCTTTCGAAGAAGATTCTATTATCACTTCTTCTGTTGCTTCTACTTTTGTTATTTCTCCTTATTATGGTGCCCACACTAAGCTTCCCCCATCTATCGTGCTGGCACCTAATCTAGAATTGAAGACCTTGCCCATACATCTCAAGTATGCTTATCTCGGTGCCAACGACTCTCTTCCAGTCATCATATCCAACAAGTTAGATGCATCAGAGAAAGTAGAGCTGATTTTTTGCTTAAAGAGTTCAAACAAGCCATCAGGTGGACTATCACCGACATCAAGGGCTTGTCGCCAGCACTATACATTCACCGTATTCACCTTGAAGATGCTAGCAAGACAGTCCGACAGCCACAACGCCGACTGAACCCTCCTATGATGGATGTGGTGAAGAAGGAGGTGTTGAAATTGTTAGATGCTTGAGTCATCTATCCTATCTCAGACAGCCCATGGGTGAGCTCTGTCCAAGTCGTGCGCAAGAAGACTGGCATTACTACTGGGCAAGACGGAGCACTGATCCCCACTCGTATCCAGAATGGTTAGCGCGTATGTATTGACTACCGTCGCTTGAATGCAACCACAAGGAAGGATCATTTCCCTCTTCCATTTATCGACCAGATGTTGGAACGTCTCGCGGGCAAGACCCATTACTGCTGCTTGGATGGCTATTCCAGGTTCCACCAAATTCTAGTAGCCCAAGAAGATCAGGAGAAGACCACCTTCACTTGCCCCTTTGGTACATTTGCATACTGTAGGATGCCATTCGGTCTTTGTAATGCCCACGCCACCTTCCAGCGTTGTATAGTGAGCATATTCTCTGAATTTATGGAAGATGGTATTGAGGTCTTCTTGGATGACTTCACGGTCTATGGCAATTCTTTCTCCGAATGTTTGTCCAACTTGAGGAAAATTTTACAACGATGTCTCGAGACCAATCTTGTGTTGAATTTTAAGAAGTGTCACTTTATGGTGGATCAAGGCCTTATCTTAGGACATATTGTCTCAAGCAAGGGGATCGAAGTGGATAAGGCAAAGATTGAAGTGATTGAATCCTTGCCCTATCCCACCTGTGTTCGTGATGTGCATTCCTTTCTAGGGCATGCCGGATTCTACAGACGGTTCATAAAAGATTTCTCCAAGATCGCACAGCCCATGTGCCGATTACTTCAAAAGGATGTCGACTTTGTGTTCGACGACGGTTGCAAGGCCTCGTTTGACACTTTTAAGGGAAAGCTCACTTCTGCCCCCATCATTCGAGCCCTAGATTGGATGATTCCCTTCGAAATTATGTGCGACACAAGTAACAATGCTTTTGGTGTTGTCTTGGGTCAGAGGAAAGATCGAGAAACATATGTCATCTACTATGCTTCAAAGTTACTAGATCCAGCACAGCAAAATTACACAATGACCTAGAAGGAGCTTCTTGCAGTTGTCTATGCCCTAGAAAAATTCCGACAATACCTTTTGGGTACTCATATAATTGTCTACTCCGACCACTCAGCCTTGAAATGCTTACTGAAAAAGGCCGATGCTATGCCTCACCTCATTCGCTGGATCTTACTTCTTCAAGAGTTTGACCAACTGATCAAGGACAAGAAGGGAGTAGAAAATTTGGTTGCAGATCACTTGAGCAGATTACCAGCCCAGGCAGACGATTCTCTAGTTCCCATCCGTGATACCTTCCCGGACAAGCATGTGTGTCTTGCCCAGGCTGTTCAATTTTCGTGGTTTTCAGACATAGCCAACTTTTGTGCCACTGGTTCCTTTCCAGCTGACTCCACAGCCTTTGAACGTCACCGAATTCGAAAGCAAGCCAAGTACTAAGTTTGGGACAACCCCTATTTATGGAAGCATTGCTCGAATCAGATCATTAGACGATACGTGACCATGGACGAAGTGCCTTCCATTCTATAATTTTACCATTCTTCAACAGAAGGAGGTCACTTCGCAGCTAAGAAGACAACCTTGAAGGTTCTGGAAGCCGGTCTCTACTGGCCATCAGTGTTCAAAGATAGTTATATGTTTTGCGTGTTTTGCCCTCGATGCCAAGCAACAGGTAACATTGGTGCGCCTAACTAGATGCCCTTGACAAATATCCTTGCTTGCGAAATCTTTGACATCTGGGGCATCGATTTCATGGGTCCCTTCCCGAACTCCTTTGGCAATATCTATATCCTTCTTGCCGTCGGCTACGTCTCTAAGTGGATTGAGGCCAAGGCCACAAAAATAGACTACTCCAAGGTCGTTGTAGACTTCTTGCGCACCAATATTTTCAACAGATTTGGGACACCTCGTGTCCTTATCAGTGACCGTGGCACACACTTCTGCAACCGAGTTATCTCTAACCTTCTCAACAAATATAGGGTGACTCACCGTGTCTCTATAGCATATCACCCCAAGATGAATGGGCAAGCTGAGGTGTCAAACCGAAAATTAAGTCCATCTTGGAGAAAACGATCAATCAATATTGCAAAGATTGGAGTTTAAAGCTGGATGATGCCCTTTGGGCCTATCAGACTGCTTTCAAAATCCCAATTGGCATGACACCATACCAGCTTGTCTATAGTAAGCCATGCCACCTCCCGGTCGAAATCGAGCACAAAGCCTTCTGGGCGATCAGAAGAGTCAACATGGATCTTGGGCAAGCTGGTCAGCAACGCTAGTTGCAAATCTAAGAATTGGAAGAACTTCGAGATGATGCCTACGAGAATGCCCTAATCTACAAGGGCAAGGCGAAAGCCCAGCACGATAAGTTTCTATCTCAAAAATCTTTTATTGTTGGGCAGAAGGTCTTACTATACAATTCTCATCTTCGTCTGTTTGCAGGAAAGCTGAAATCGAAGTGGACTGGTCCCTATATAGTCACTGCCATCTATGACCATGGTGCTGTTGAGATCAAGAGCCAAGACACGGGAGTAATTTTCAAAGTCAACGGCCACAGGCTGAAGCCTTTCTACGAGGGATTCAAGCCCTTCACGACCGAAGAGATGGAGGTGGGTAGTCCACCCGTCTAACCCTAGACAAGCGAGAACGTCTAGGCCTGGACGATAAAGAAGGTCATCTGGACTTTATTATTTGTAATATTTTTATGTTTCCCGTACTAGCTTTTATCTTTTCTGTTATTTTTATTTCTTTTATTCCTTATTTAATCCCTTTTCATCATTAGGTAACCTCTCCTTCCCCCACTAATATCTCTTGCTTTAATTATCTTGTCCCCTTCTTTATTATCTACATTTATTCCTTACTTTATTCTCTCTTTTTTGTTTTATCTTCCCTAACCCCCTTTTCAAATTTGAAAAGGATTGAATTTGGCAGTTGGGATTTGGGTCTGATGGGAGCCAAGAGCTTCTCGTCCTCTCCCCTTGTGAGATGTCACACTCTCTTCCCCCCCCCCACGCCTTTTCCATTTCTTCGCTTCATCATAATCTCTGCCATATTTCTTTCTTTTTCACCTTCCCTATTTTTTTATCTTTTGCAAAGCTGCCATCACTTCATCTTCCTCTTACTAATGGCGAGAACTAAGAAGGTAGCTCATAAATCATCCCGAGGTCCCCGCCCCACAACCATTCCACATAGCCCAGTCTCTACATCCGACTCCACCACCGCTCATTTCTAAAAAAACTTCAACCTTGGAGTAGAGAGTAGAGACACCACTCAGCCACCTAGCATGGGCCAAATCGAGAACTTTGGTGGCGAGGAAGGGTACATCGACGCCGACAAAAACCTACGCCAGCCAAGCCTCGTCGGATGACGAGCTTGAAATCACCGGATCTGTCCCTCCGACCCACACCATGCTTCAATCTGGGAGAATGACTAAGAAAAGCCCTAGCTCCGCCTCCAGCCGTAGTAAGCCAAAGAAACAGAAAGCTCTACCTGTGGTGGTAGCAGAAGAGGTAGCGCCAAAAAAAAAGAGACGAGGGCTCTGCCATGGAAGTCGATGAAGAGAAGAAAGAAGACAGTAAGGAAGAGAAAGATGTAAGGAGAGAAAGGGAAAGGAGAAGTAGAGTTAGCTAGGGAGGACGATGAAGTGGAGGAGGCTGAGAAAGAAGAGCAGTTGAAAGCACAGCGAACCCCGGCCAGAGCGGGGAAGACAGTGGAAACGACAACACCAGCCACCACCAAACGGAAGCACACCGTAGGAGAGAAGGGAAAAACCCTCATGTCAACATCAAAGAAAAAGCGACGCGTTATAGAGTCTTCTCCCGTCGAGGGAAAGATGCCGGTTTCCGCATCTACCCCTCGACCTCCCGCCAAATCCTAGGTGCCTTCTAACCTTTCTTCTTTGCATGATTGGTTGGTCTTTCATGACAAGCCCTCTATTGATAAATTGCATGCTTTTCACTCCAAAGGCGTTAGCCCCTGCGCACGCCTAGATTTTGACTTTTTGGATAGAATAGGTATCGGGTCGCGAATCCGAGAGCTCATTTGGAATATAGGGTGGGAAATTCTCTTCTTCGTTGAACACCCGACGTACCTTGAGTTCTTGCTCGAATTTTTCACCACTTTTTGGACTGCCCCCGAGCATTTTAAGCCCAAGGGAAAATTAGGACCCAATCTGTCTATGCTTGATTTTGTTAATTCTTGCTTGATGAACAGATGGTCCAAATTGTCCTTGAATGGTTTTAACTACCTGCTTAATTTTGTTAGATCTAATGAGTTGGAGTCTGCTGTTTATAAAAATGTTTTGACTGTCAATCCTGCTGTGTTTGACGCTAATGTTGCGTTTAGAGAGCTAACCGGTGACCCCAATGCCGATTTTAGCCCAAGATTTTCCAAAGCCCATGAGCTTGTTGACCCTTCTCTTAGAATCCTGCACCGATCTCTGTCCCTTACCTTTGCAGGTAAGTTTAATTCTTCAGGCCAGTTATTGATGCAGGAATTATTTTTCCTATGGTACATGGTGCATAAACGTCGGGTTAATTTGGGTTATTGGGTTGCCTTAGCTATCATGAATGTGCAAAACACAAATCGCAGCCCTATTTTGGGATCGCTTGTCAGTCTTCTTGCTATTCACTGCCGTGATTTTGATGTTAAAACTTGTAACCTTCATGAGCCTGTTCCTTTTAAAGTATTAGACCCCAAGACCCTTGATGGGATGGGGCACTTGTGTCTCTCACAAGGTATTTTGAGTTTTAGCGCAGGTTGCACAACACAGAAGGAGTAGGTATTTGGTGCAAAGCATGGTGGCAAATTCAAGTATCCCAATCCCACCAAAGGATCAAAGCCTCAAGTCGCTGCGCGTCCTGCCCAAGCAAGTCCCTCACGTCCAGTTCAGCCCACTTCTTTCAGTCATGCCCCCAAGACGCCAACGCTATTGTTTCCTCCACACCAACCACCGTTGTAGCACCCACTCTAGAACGCCTCCTCCACTCTATTTTGATAGAGCTCCAAGCCCTAACAGCCGAGGTTGCCAGGCGCAATCTCCCACCCTCCTGATTCCCCCCTCCCCCCCCAAACACTCATGCCCTCAGGCCCGCAAAAACATTTCCACATCTTTTAATCTCCTGCTGTACTCTTTTTATTTTATTTTTGTGAACTTATTTACTTACTTGTGTGTTCATTTTTGCACCTCCCTTGCATTGAGGACAATGCGCCGCCTAAGTGTGGGGGAGGGTTTTTTGTGTTTGCGTGTTTATTTTAGTATCTTTGTTTGCTTGACTGCATGTTTATTTTTCTGTTTGTTGCACGACTGCTTGTTTTTGAATTATTTTCGGACTTTTTTAATTCTATTTTAGGATTTTGGCACACTGCCCAGTTTTTAAACCCCCATTGAATGGACACACACCTTTAATCATGTGCACATAGCCTGAACTATCATTCATCATGTCTTGCCCTAGTCATGTATACTCTGCCTGTTAGCCCTTATATCTACATCTAGGCCTAGACACCAACAATCACAAACAGCACCATGTGAGCACATTGAGCCAAACACTATTTATTTTTCTTATGCGATTTCAATGCTTAACTAGGCACTAACTAGGCTTGCATGATATCCCTGGGTATAGGCACCATAAGACATGGGAAAATATTAATTTGATGAAAGACTTTGCATTTGTTCTTCTTCTTTTTCTCTCATTTTCTTCCTATCTTTCTCTTCTGCACCTTCTCCATCTTGCCCTACACATCCCCTTCAATCCACTCTGTTTTCTTCTAACCACTTGAGCTAATTTTCTTTGATTTTTTCCTTGGCAGGTGATCGATATTTGTTGAGGGAAGTGTCGAGGGCTAGATGCGCAAAAAAACCTAAGTGTGGGGGAGCCAAAAAAGAGAGTAAAGTTTCAGTGCTGAGAGCAGAGTTAGGGTAAGCCGCAAAAGAAAAATACAAAAAGAGATCTTTTCCTAGTAGATTCATAGTTTCAAGGTTCGTGCCCCTTTCTAAAGAAAAAAAAATAAATAAATAAGAAGCAAAAGTTACAAATATTTTCTAGTCAAGGAATCCTTCTAGGTTTGAGCTGGTTATTCTTTCTTTCTATTTTCTCTTTCCATTCTCCATCTCTTCCTTCTAAATTCATCCGTGCCTCTTATTTCCTTTTCTTTATGATGCAAAGACCATTTTAGATTGATTGATTACCCATGCATGTGCCCTTTAACTCGGATTGATTTGTAAGCTCTATTTTGTGCTGTTATTTGCATTACTTTGAGTGATTAAACACCTAGCCTTGTTTGTGAGTGTGAGCGTAAACACTAAATCTTGTGAGGATTGCTAGTGTTGAGGCCTAGTGTAGGAAAGTCTTGCCTTTAGGGTCGTTATCCTACTGGTTTGATGCAGGTGTTAATCTAGGAAGAGTTATATTTTGATGAAGTCTAGTTTGTTGAGTGGCTTGTTTATGCTTGTGCTTGGGGTTGGCGGTTAAGTGTCCTAATTTGGGGCTGTTTTCAATTTTTGTGAATGCTCGAGGGTGAGCATTGGGCAATGTGGGGAAGTTTGATGTGTGTATTTTATGCGTATTTGGATGGATTCTTGTGGATCGCAAAGCTTCAAGGCCTAGCCGTTGATTATGTCGTCAGGCCCTAGCTGCGCATCTAGCCCTGGGAGCTATCTCTTACGTCATCCATTCTAATTCAAATTTCCCATAATTATTACAACAAACACGACTAGAAAAATTGATATTGCAACCCAAATTCAATGCCACTTTGCCTCAACCCAGACTCCTGATTGATTTTGAGAAAGCTTTTAAACCTTTAAACTCATTTTCCTCAACTCTTCTTTTATGTAGTCAGCCATCAACAACGTACCATCAATGATGTGAATCCATGCATCGATGACACACCTTTGCCGCCCACTGGTCCTATTACACGTTCGCGAGCTAAAAAGCTTCAAGACAAGTTGTCATCTCTCATTCACAAGGAGCTGGAGCGTGAGATGACAATGGAGGAAAGTGTGCTACTAGAGAAGGTGCCACGAGTGATCAACTTACTCACCATCACGGCATGCAACGGAGATTCTGCTGGGCAGCAGATCAACGCGTAGATGGAACAATCTCCACCACCATTTGAATTCGACATGTACTGCAACATGTCAAGAGGAGTGTGCCTTATCCGAAGACAACAACCTTGTCCGTTTTGGCAACAAGAGTGTTTCCATTTTCTGTTTTAAGACAACAGCTTCGTTTTGGCAACAAGGATGTTTTCATTTTCTATTTTAAGACAGCAGCTTCGTTTTGGCAACAAGGATGTTTC
>NBIL01110305.1:0-14618 GCA_002752925.1 Viola pubescens var. scabriuscula | reverse complement strand
AAAAAAAAAAAAAAAAAGGAAAAATCTGCATCAAGTTTAGGGTTGGTGTCGTGCACCCTCCCTATAATCGGAAGCTCGGTTTTCAGACACAAAACGCACCTAATCATTACTCACAAAAAGAGGGAAAAAAGAAGGAAAAAAGAGGGAAAATATGGGGTCCAGAGACAAGGACCAAACGACACAGCATCACCAGCCTCTTCTCAGCAGTCTCGTTGTGCGGCCATCCGTCAGCGACGGCGGAGATGCCGGCGGAGGCGGAGGCGGAGGAGGTGGTGGACGAACCGGTGGTGGCGAGTACGAGCCGGGTGAGGTCCGCCGGGATCCTCCACCATATTCTCGCTCCGATCGTTTCTCCGATGATCCTGGTGAGTTTCTCTCTATTTCCCCCCCTCCTGTTTTACTTATTGTCGTTGGGATCTGTTTTACTTTTAAGCTACGCATGATGTCTTGTGTGTATGTGCTAGTTCGTGTTTATTTATTCTGTAAGGTTATGTTTGATGTTTTTTCAAGCTATGGGAAATGAAGGGAATGCATAGACAGTATTTTGAAAGCAATTCAGGTGGGGTGTATAACTTGTACTAACAGGATGGGAAACTGCGTTTATAGAGTGAGATCCAAATTATGTCAGCTGCAAAGTTGTAATGAATAGAAAGAGAAAAAGTTGAAACCCGGGACTATGAATCTTTGATGTTTAATGGATATGTTGCATGAGTATTGAGTCAGTGTTGTTGGAGCTTTTGGGGATTGTATTTCTATGCATTTATTTTCGTGTTTAAACTAAATTTTGGAAAGGATAAGAATCCGTAGTGTGCATGCATTGAACAAGAAACATGAGATCTTATGTATGCAAGCATTTGTCGTCAATACTTGCAAAGATGCAGTTCTGATTATGCTTGTAGAATTTCCATGGGATGCTCACCATGGGTCTAGAAGAGCAAATGGTTATGATTAAAAATAATGTATTTTCTCTTTCTTGTTGGCATGTTGTTTATTTGCTCATATTTTTCCTAGTTGCCATAGAATTGTAACATCTGCACCAAACCAATCTTTTTGGATATTTTGAATTTCTATCTCTGCACCAAATCATTCTTTTAATTATATTAACTGGCCATGAGGGCCATTTACTGTGGCTGATGAGTTCATTCTAGTTAGAGCGAGTAGGTTGTCTATCCTTTCTCTATTTATCATTCACGTCGAGTATGCGGATGTACTGCCAGTTATGAGTGTCGAATTGCAAATAAATTTTGCTGTTGTGTGTTACAGCTTTGAATGTTGCCTGCAAGAACTTGGGTCTTGAGGAAGGCATGTTGGTGTGAGTGCAGTATTGGATCATGGTCCGAGGGGATTTGTGTTTATTTGTTGTTGTTAAGGTTGTGTTTCTGGGAAATGCCTCATCTCATTACTTTAAGTGGTGTAGGAAATTTTGGAATGGTTGTATCACTACCCAAAGCCATTGCTATCTGTATGGGTTGGAAATTTGGGGGAATTCAAAACTATTTCCATGAGTCTTGAATCGGGATATTGCAATTAATGCATCAGGATCAATCACATATGTGGTCTTTCTTATGAAAAATACGCAGGCATTTGAGTTGGAGTGTTGATGTTACACCTCACAAGGAGTTTTCTTTTAGGGGTTACAGAAATGGCAAGGCCACATGATTTCAGTGATATTGGATTAGCCACCATTTTTAAGTAGTTGTAATATTGGGTTTAGGTCATAAGCAACAGTGAAGATGGTCTGGTTGCTGGTGCTTGTTGCAGACTTACATTTGTTGAAGCTGGCAATCTGTCATGGAATATAATGCTTGCTGGTGGAAATTTGGTACCATAGCTTCTGGTTTTTGCTGATTTTTTAGAGCTCTTGGAAAAGCCCAGTATTGAACTGATTGTTCGCTGATAAATTCTAGCTGCTTTTTGGATTTGTTTAATTTTTGGGTTGGTATTAGCCATGAGAATCAGTTTCTTGACTAGGTTTTTTAATTTCAATTTTTGTTTTTTGTTTTTTTTTGGATGGTAATTTTGGGCTGAGTTGATTGATCCTATGGTTGGTATCGTGGAATTCTACTTTCTGGGATGTTTGGGATAACACTGGAATGATTGAAGACCTCTGTCCGTAGTTAGTTTTCTAGCTTTTGTTAAATTATATAGGCTTATGGTATTAATTTTGATTAATGGGTTGGTAGCTCTATTCAGGAAAAGTGATGCATCTTTAAGATATTGGATCATGGTTTTCATCGGTTTCAGATTCATTAGTCCTCATTGGTTTTAAGTTGTGGACCAGTGGCAGTTGGAAAAAGTACAAACCGCTACTCTTGGGATCGGGAGGCCGTTTTGTCTTCCACCCACCATGATGTTTTCAGTAATTGTGTTATTTTGGGTTGTCTGGCTTTTTTAACTACATGTTGGGATGGGTTGCAAGAATAATTGGACAAATTGGTAGATGGATAATTTCAAAGTATTGGCTACTGCGACTTTTTGGGGATTTGCTCTTCAAATGCATTGCTTTTTAGGCTTTCTGCACTGGTTTGAAGATGTGTTCTGGCTGACATTATTGGTACAGGCTTGTACGCATCAATCCCTTTTTTGATCTGCATGTGGCAAATAACAAGCGTAAGCTCCTGATCCATCAGTTTGGGGTTTGTAGTTCAGTAATTATTTTAAATTATACTTTAAGCATTTAATGCTTGATGGAAAATGGACATGACGCAGTAAGGTAGGGTACTGAATTTTCTGTTGTGTGTGGTATGTTTATGTATCTGGTTTTAATTATGCACTCCTCCAGTGGTATCACTTGAAGGTGGGCCATCAGTAAGGTTGCAACAAGTGCAGTTAGTGTGAAAACCTTCCACTAGTAGCTTCTTTTTGTACCACCACCTCTAATCAATTTCGATGAATTGGTCATTTCGCAGTTTCTGCATCACAAACTTCAGCTAGCATTGCTAAGTTGCTCTAACAGAATTTCCACCTGGGTTTTATGGGTTGCTCATCTATGGACTTCACTGGTTTTTTCCAGGGTATAGAATTCATGCAGGTTCTGGTTCCCCTGTTCGGCGTAGGGATGCTGATCACCGGTACAGTTCTGATTTTGATCATTCACGGCCTCCAACTAGAAGTCATGAGTTTAGTAATGGGAGGGATTCTAATAGGTTTCGTGATTCTTCACCGCCTCATGCTCGAGGAAGGGCTAGTGGTAGACCCCTGGGTAGTAGAGGTTTCGATGGACCTGGATTTGGTGCAGGATCTTTCAGAGGGGAAGGTATGAGTAGGAATAATCCAAATGTACGTCCAAGGGAAGGAGACTGGTACTGTTCTGATGCATTGTAAGTTCAAATTTCTCTTTTGATATTGAATAGTTTCTCCTCCTCAAAACTTCCTTCCATGGCCATAAAAAATATGTATGAATTCCCGCTTGCATATCTTGTGATACTTGTTTAGGTCATTGAGTTTGATTATTGTCAAGACTTAGAAGTTGATTAGAAGTGATAATAAAGGTTTTGGCTCTAATGTTTGTGTTTTTGGTATTGTGGTGCCTTTAAATTCATCTATTTGTACCATCATTCTAGGTGTGGGAACCTGAACTTTGGTAGGAGGGAGTACTGTAACAACTGCAAAAGGCCTCGTCCCCGCCATGGACCTGGAGGAAGTCCTCGGAGGGCTTATCCTGGCCCTCCACCTCCACATGCTCCTCCCAGGCGCTTCCCTGGTCCTCCATTGGGTCTTTCCCCTGGTAGAACCATGAGCGGCTACAGATCACCTCCTCGTGCTTGGCCCCGGGATGGCCCCAGAGATTTTGTGCCTGCTGTTCCTCCACCTCCTAGGCATGATGGCAGGTTTTCTGATCATGACATGAGAAGAGACCGGTCTGAGTATCCAGAAGATGACTACAGGGCAAGGAACAAATTCGATAGGCCAATCCCAATGGACTGGGGTCATAGAGATGGGGGGCGGGTCCGAGCACCCTCTCCACCTCCATTTGTCCCACCACCACTTCCTCCTCAACGTGGTCGTTGGGGACGTGATCTGAGAGAGAGAAGCAGATCTCCAGTCAGAGGTGGTACCCCTCCACCAAGAGACAACCGTCGAGACGTGTACATGGAACGGGGACGAGATGATCGGCGTGGCATGGGACGAGATCACAGGCACTTTTTCCCCTAGCTGTGTAAATTTATTGTATTCTGCTGCTTCCTGTCGACTAGCCGCTCGTGTTCTGAAGAAAATACTTCTGAAGTTTTTTTGAGTGACAAGAATGCATTAGTTTGTGTTTTTTGATTAAAAAAAAAATAGTTTGCGGTTACGTTAGGGTTAATTGTGAGCACTAATATCTTGTTAACAGAGCTCCCTAATTTTGCTGCGAGTATCATTCATACTTCCTGCACGTTTTCGTCACTTCCACGTGCACATTCCCTCTCTCCAAATCTGTCCGTTCATTGACAAGAAATACTAAATAAAAAAACAATAAAAATAAATTGTGCCAAAATAAAAAAAAGTTGGAGAATTGTTTTAACTTAATTAAAAGTTTCAGATTCGACGAGTGAGTTACAACTGTGTTAAGATTTGTAAGAGAGAGTATTAATTAGTATTTTTTTTTAAGACAATAATTTGTTATTATTTTTCAAAGAATTTGTCATGGAATGAAACATGGTACTAATTTTTTTTTACTTTCTCCGATGTAACTCGCTCACTCCTACGAGTCAACAACCTCTGTTCTTTAGCGCCAATTTTATTTTATTTTATTTTCGTTTTTTACCTTCTTTTGAGTAATCCCGTCCTTCGCACATACTCCAATCGGTGCACCTCCATCTAATATAAAGATGCCACGTGTTATGTGAACCCTCCAACTGAAACGTGGCATTAAATATACGAAAATTTCTAGTCACACCCTTATGTGGAAAAGATTAAAAGTAAATTAAATCAGACGGCCGATCACCAACCTTATTCTTTTTCTATGAATTTCCACCGTTTGATCCCAGTCGAGAGCGCGAACCGTAGGATTACAAGCCGAACGATAAATCCAACCATTGAAAATCGAGGAAAATTGAATTTCAAAATCTCTTAGAGAGAGGGAGGAAAGACATACCACCACCACCATAGCTGCAGCAGCAAAAACCCAGACAGCAGCGATTTTTTTTTCCCACTCCCCTTCATCTACATCTTTCTCTCCTGCGGCGCGTTTTCTCTCCCTGTGCCCGCAGTTTGTCTCTCTACTTTTTTATTTTCTGTGCGATCGTGTAACGAATTTGGAGGAAAAGGGAAAACGAGAGAATCGAAGCCGTATTTGTTTTCGGGCTGAGCTGATTGCTTGGTGTTTTGGAGAGAATCGGCGGTGGTTTTAGATCTGTGAGGTGGGGAATTGGGTTGGTATTTTTAAAATTAGTGGGGATTTTGGAGGTGGGATTTGTTTTTTGGTGGGGGATTTGGGGGATTTGTTTTTGAAAATTAGATGGGGGAAGGAGAGGGAAGCGAATTCCCTCCAAAAAAGACGGTGCATTCAGAGACGGATATGCCGGCGAAGAAGTTAGCTAGGCAGCTCGATTTCACGCAGGGTGCGCCAGTCGTGCTGCCCGACCATCCTCAATCGCAGAAACCTCCGGTGCTGCCCGCGGCCGCCACTGTGCAGACACAACAACTACCGCCACCACAGCAGCTGCAACCGCAGGTGCTGGGGATTGTCCCGCCGCCGTCTGAGGCACAATTTCAGCACCATCATCCAGCAATCAGGTTCGAATTCGTAATGTTTGAAATTCTGGGTTTTTTGGGGCATTCGTGTAATTTCGGTCTGTTCTTTTTGGTTTGAAAGGTTTGATTTTTGGAGTGAACAGTTTCCTTTTCTACTTAATTTCTTAATTTTTTTTAATTTTCAGTTATTTGGTGCTGAATTTGAATCAGATATTTGTTTCTATTTTTGTAAGCCCGTGTGTGTTTTAAATTATTTCTAAATGTATAGGTCTGGTGATTTCCCAGTTCGTTCTACTTTGATTCTAGCTCATTGAACTATAAATTGAAGATTTTTTGTTAATTGATCAATTGGTAATTGTTTTCCTTTTGATTCTTTGAGTCACTTATAAGAGAACCAAGTCTTGTAGTTGTGATTTTTTGTGTTCCCTGTGCTGAATTTTTCTTTTCATCTCAGTCAATAGTTAAGTTTGTTTGAAATCAAAGTGTGCTGATCGTCTAGCATTTCATCATAACATTATTTTCATTCTATTACTTTGCCAGGCTGATATTGTTTGACACCTTAAGTTGGGTGAGAGACTATGTTATATCCACAGGTTTTTAAACTTTTATGGCCTGTCATTTTTACTAAAACTGGTATCTACCCTGTTCAGAAAACCAGAATCGCCGAAGTCCAAGTCCAGAACTTCAGGCGAATTGAAAGATGGTACTACTCCAAAGAAGCAAAAACAGTGTAACTGTAAACATTCACGTTGCTTGAAATTGTAAGTTGAGATGAGTTTACAAATGTGATGGTATTTTGTTGTGCTTTAGAATTTAAGAGTTACAATCTTTTCTAGTGAAGTTTGGTGCTGAAATTGAGTTATAAATGTTTAAAGAGAAGGTTTTTGATGCCACTTGTCATATAGTTTTACTTGTATACTACAACATGGAAGATTTTTTCTGCACCAAGTGTCTCTCTTCTCACTTCTTATATAGCTAGGCACTTACATGTCAGTTGCGACTGTATATGTCCAACCAGACAACTCATCAGAGAACTTAGCAAAAGTATGCACTTTACTTCCTTTTGTAAGATTTTTGTTCTTTTTAGGCACAGCCAATCTACTGGAACAAGTACTTTCTTATTTATGTACGATTGCTCCTTCTTCTTTTCTATGTATACATGTATGTTTATTGACTTCTGTGGTAGCTTGCACACTTGTTTTGTCTAGAAGAGCATTTAAAACATGAGGCCTGCTTTTGTCTTTCATACAATAGCTATATTGTTTCTTTGTGTTTATTTCATGTCTGCTATGACTTTCTTGATTGTCTCAGTCTTATATCAGTTCTCTCTCATTGCTGAATGATACAATACTTTAACTAATACATGGCTGTTTTCAATTCATTCTTACCAGGTATTGTGAGTGCTTTGCCTCTGGAACATATTGCGATGGTTGCAACTGTGTAAATTGTTGTAACAACGTTGAAAATGAACCTGCCAGGCGAGAAGCCGTTGAATCAACCTTAGAGCGTAATCCAAATGCATTTAGGCCAAAAATTGCTAGCAGCCCACATGGAGTACGCGATAGTCGAGTATGTAGACTTTCCTTATCTGGAAAATTTCTCAAGCAAATGTTTTCTAAATTAATTAGCAAAATCCTGAATATCATCGCATTTCTTGTGGCTTGAAATAAGTTCAGCTAACTGCTAGTGTTTATTCTCATGAAGGAGCCATTAACATGCATAGCCATTACTTGTTGTTACTCTTTAAGATGCTACTTTTATATCTCCTTCTGTTTTTTGGTTATTGCTGAATGGAATTTGCACTCAATCCTACAATGAGGATGTCTCTTGGGTTACATTCTTTTTCTTTGCGTATGAAATTACCATGGCCATCCGACTTGACACATGCTTTCATTGGTTGAAAAGCTGAAATTCCCCTTGTACTTGATTTTTCCTTAAACAACAATTTCAATAGGAACATAAATGGAAGCCTGGAACTGATCCAGCTTAGAAAAAACATATAAGTATCCACTGTCAATTGCAATTGTTTTGGTAACATTGTTTCACTGAAATAAGCTATTTTATACTGAAATGATTGATGTATGGTTCTTTTGTGTTTTTGTTATTGGAAAATTGCATGATATCATTATGACACAGACACTGATTACTGTAGCTTGCTTATTTGATTTTTACGTTAAATACCTGTATTTTAAATTCACATTGTGCTTCTTATTGATGGTACTCTTGTAGGGTTTTGTCTGGTTTTGTTGAGTTTCTCTGCATATGAATTGGTTTCGCATAATTGCAGGAGGAGATTGGGGAAGTCCTAGTGTTAGCAAAGCACAACAAGGGATGCCACTGCAAAAAATCTGGGTGCCTAAAAAAGTACTGCGAATGTTTCCAAGCAAACATCCTCTGCTCTGAAAATTGCAAATGCATGGACTGTAAGAATTTTGAAGGAAGTGAAGAGAGGCAGGCTCTCTTTCATGGTGACCCTTCCAATAACTTGGCATATATTCAACAAGCTGCAAATGCTGCAATTACTGGAGCCATAGGATCCTCTGGGTATGCATCTCCCCCAGTAACAAAAAGGAGAAAAGCTCAGGAGCTTTTATTTGGGATGCCAGCGGCAAAGGACCCATCCTTTCACAGGCTTGGGAATTTTCATCCGGTATATTTCCTCTTGGAACTTTTATTATTCCTTCTGAACGTATGATCAAAATGTATTTGAGCTAAGGTATTTAAGTTAAGCTGGCAGAAAGAAAAGAAGAACAAGGTAGACTTTGATGCTATTCAGTTCTTCACTGTTATCTTCCTATGCTTTAGCTGTACGATGATGTTGCAATATTGCAACTTGTTATTCCTGCATGATAGTGGTTCCTGTGATTTATCACTGAATTTATGATGTTTGGAGATTTTTTTCCCAACAAGACAGTCTTAGTAACGGTATGCTTTTTGTGTTCATCAGGCAAGCCACATTAGGCCTTCAGCTCCTTCTTCTTCCTTCTCTTGTAACCCTGTTGCTCGTGCTGGTACCACAACAACCATAGGTCCTTCAAAATTCACCTATAGGTACAAAGACCATCTTATGAAATGTTGTCAGCTAACTTATCTACTAAACTAACCTTAGCGCTGTTGCAGGTCTCTCTTAGCAGATATCATTCAACCTCATGACTTAAAAGAACTCTGCTCTGTTTTGGTGGTTTTTTCAGAAGAAGCTGCTAGGACACTTGCAGGTATGATGTTGATATGCGTACTCAACAGTTTTAGTGACTAGTTCAGAGTATGCCAGATCAAGTTGCATACTTTTCTTCCGTCATCTGCATCCTTGTGTCTGGATGCACTTATACAGCTTCCTATCATATGATCTTTCCTTTTGTTGGACCAGCATGACGCAATTTTTCTGTTGATGTTTTCAACTATTTTTTAAATCCCAGATTATAATTATCCAACTAACTATTTGTTCTGGTGGTATAGTTTAGTGCAGGTTATGTTTACCCTCTGTATATAATACGTAGATTCTTGTGCCTGATCGTAAATGTTGCCTACTTAATTATTCAGGGTAATAGTTGGTAAATAGGGGCCCTAAGAGGTGCTTTTAGAATTTCCAGAGGGCCCTCATATCTCTATGAGCATCATGCTGGTTATGATTGATTATTTTTGTGAGATGGTCAAGTGGTGAGTAGGGGTGAGGGGCAGGTTAATGTTGTTTCGCCATTAAGTATATTATGTGAAAGAAACAAATCAGCTTCACTCTTATTTCTGTTTAACTCACTAAAATTTCGATCTGGTTGCATGGATCCATCTCCTCCATTCATGAACTAAATTGCCCAAGGACTTTAATTGCATCTTGGCCACCATGGATGTGTTGTTTTTGCTGGGGGGTGAGGTGGCGTTTCATGTTGCTTCTGGACTTTTTTTTTTCTCATTTGAGAAGTAAGTGAGCTTCTTATTTGTTTTTACTTAGCTCAACTAAGCTTAACTTCGAACCAGTCAGGGTCAGCTACACTGATCTGTCTCCATCCTCCATCATGGAATAGATAGTCCAAGAGTCAAAGTGACATCTTCACATTTGTTTTTATTTTGTGATTTTTTATGGTTAGTACTCATGGTAAATATGTGCATGTTGTAAGACATGATATGTTGTCATATGCTGCTGGGGATGCCTTTTATGCAGTTCATCATTTTTCTTGCGGTAAAAAACTGGAAGTGAAAAAGGTTTGTGAAGTGAACTGGGGTTCAAAATTTTTGCCCGTTTTCTTATATAGTGGGTTTGCCTTCCAATTCTTTGTGCATTCAGAGCAAAGAAGCGCAACAGAAAAGCGGTTAGAAGACAGAACAGAAACTTCCCTTGCTTCATCAAGTCAGGAAAGATTGCGAAGCCAGAAGGAATCAGATGCTGATAAAGTTGTTGCTGATGATTGTTCAAGTGAAAACCAGGGTGATAAAGTTGTTCCTGATGAATCCAGCTCAGACGGTGCTGATGCACCAAAAGGAAGGCCAATGTCTCCTGGGACTTTGGCATTGATGTGCGATGAGCAGGATACCATGTTCATGACTGCTGCTTCCCCAAATGGTTTATTGAACCATGGCTGCAGCACAACTTCACAACTACCACATGGACAAGGAATGACGGAGGCATATGCAGAGCAAGAAAGGGTTATTTTGACAAAGTTTCGAGATTGTCTGAATAGGCTCATCACATTTGGAGAAATAAAAGGCAGGTTTCTATCACATCTTTATAGAATTTTTACACCGTAAAAAATTGCAGAACAAAAGATTTGCATTTTTTTTTTGCTGATAAAGTCACCTTTAAGATCGCTGAAATCTTGAATAGCAAGTCATGGCAAGATAAATCCTAAGAACTAAGTTGTCCTTTTGCCTCTTAAACGATTCTTTCCTGAAATCAACCTTGGTCTTAATTGTTGTTGTGTGTCAAAGTGGTCAACAGCTTGAGTCTGAATGTTAGATGCTTAGATCCGTTAATTATTGAAATCAGAATACATTAATGGAAGTTCGGGAGCTTTTCCTCTTAGTTGTTGATGGAAAAATAACTCCTCTGTCAATAAGAAATAATGCACAAACTTACATCCTGCCAGCTATAGTTGACATACCCCTCATATTTTGCTTTCCAGTCAAGTGCATTTATTTTGAACTCTGTAGAGAGATGGTATATCACGACTGCTCATTTATGTTATTACGTACCTGCATCTGTTACTTGCATCAAGCATTGTAATTTATATTGCCTTCTGTTGGAACAGAAACAAAATGTTCATCATTCGCCAGAACTGAAGTGGGGCATCAGAGAGATCATCTCAGTAATGGTATGGCGAACGCCAGAACGGAGTCAGGGAATCACCAACATGCACAGTTTAGCAATGGCGTTGCGAAAGCTGTTGTTCCACCAATAACAAAGACAGCTCAGACAGTTACTTCTATGGTTGCTGCCTCTACTAGTGATCTTTCAAAAGTTGCAGCCCTCCCACAAAATGGGAAAACAAACTGAAGTCTTGAGAACATGTAAAGAGATTTTCGCTCCAAAGAGTGCTCCAAGTTTACGCTAGCTACCACAGAGTTACTGTATAATCACACAGATTCCCAGCTCTGATTCATCCCCGATCGCTAAGATGGCGAGGTGATGTCGGGCCTCATTGTCGACACTGACTAGGATCTGATTTATATTTTCACGCCGTTAATATATTTACAGAGAAGTCTTCCTGCTTCAACCATAATTGAAGTCCAAGTGGTGTAAATTGCAGAGCCGTACAATTGCACAGGGATCATTTATATTTTCACATTCCATCCCCATTCCATGATCGACTGTATCTTTAGACAATAGGAGTTTTTCTTCTTTTCCTATCTACATTGTTAGAAACAAAGAGCATATTTAATGATATTTCATGGAATATGAAGCTTTTGCGTTTGATAAATTTCAAATATGTTCATAGAAAACAAAAGTAAACCTTCTCTAAAACTATAATACGATTAAATTTTGACAATAGGACTTTTGACTCTTGAGTAGTCACTGTATTCTTCTTCCATGCTGGCTGCAGATGCTTTAGTCAGATGCAAAAAGGTTGTATTTGATTTTCGTTCTTTGTAACGAAAAATGGCCAGTACCACTTAACGTATTTGTTTATTCCAAGATTTTACATCAGTCCCTATTTTTTTTTTTATATTGATCCCAAACGTTAATTTATTTAAATTTCAATCGTTAAAAAAAATATTAACGGGACAAACTTTATTAAATTTGAATTATTTATTTATTTTTATTCTAATATGAGTCATGCCGAGTCGGAAATTATTTTTTAAAGAATTAAAAAAAAAATCAAGAAAACTCAAAAGTAATTCAAGAAAAATAGAGCACGAGTCCAAGCCTGTAAGACCTAGAGCCAGATTTGGGCCAGATATTTAGCCCGAATTCTACCTGATTATTTATTATAAAAAATCTGACTTAAATAAGAGAGATTTGAAAAACCATCATCACTCAACTTTTAGTGATCTAGAAGGCATAACTTAAATAGATAAACCCAATAAGAAAACTATTTGCTTCGGCAACTGCCCCGAGCCACTCCGAGTTCGAGCTCAACTGCCCCGAGTCACCTTTTGACACAGATTTTTTTTCCAGTCTTGTCTGCCAAAATTTCTCCGCCAACAAAATATACATGACATTCATCAAAATATTCTATCTCGAAAATTACACTGTAAAAATAATGAGTATTGATTTTGATCCAAAAAAAACCCTTAAAACAAGAAAAGTGAAAGTAATCTTATTCCAGACTCTAACGGTATTACTCNCTCTTAGTCTTTTTAGTTATCGTTTTTAGAGTAAATAAAATGGACGAATTAGTTGTTCATTTTAAGTTTTTAAGATGATTAGTAAAAAACGTTGATCGATTTTTTAAAAAAATAACAAGTCATTTTTTGGAAAAAAAACAATACAATTTGGTTGGCTGAAAATTAACAACTAATGATTATCTTAGTTTCTGAAAATTTTAAAAAAATGACAATTAAAAAAACTGTAATGAAGTATTTTTCTCGATTTTCAATTCTTAAATTCAAAACTTTGATTAAGGTCAGTAATTGACCGAGATAATTTCGACTTTTTTTAATGTTACCGATAGTTGAATGACTCGGGATTGAGGACGAATCTTTGACGAATGCGGCTATGGGACCGCCCGCCCCGAGCAATTCCAAGTCACCTTTGGATTTTAATGTTAAGGCGTGCTAGTGACCAATGCGCAAAACAAACAGCTCAACTGCCCCGATCCGGCGAGTTACCTTTTTCACAATTTCTCTCTTTTTTTCCGAGTCATCACCGTCATCTTGTCTGCTCCGCCAACAGAGTATATAATCAAATATTACATGTCCAAATTGGAGAGAGAAAACAAAAGAGACTTAGAAGAACAGTTGCAATTGTTGATAGAGAGTACTGTTTTAATGGCGGATCTTATCTTCTCCAAGACACTTCACCAAACCCATATCAGAAATGCTCTGCCTGTTCCAAGTCGAGCTCTGTATTTTGGGTTTCGAAATGCTAAGAATGAAAAATTGATGGAGTTTGAAGCTTTTGATGTCGATGGGGTTGCTTGGAGGTTTTCTTTATCCATGCGCAAGTCCGGGCCATACCCGAAACCGGTTCTTGTTCAGTCTTGTTGGCTTCCATTCTTGAAGGAGAAAGGTCTGCGTGAGAATGATCAGGTCTCGTTCTTTATGGAGCAAGATGAAGAATCTAAAGCGACGCGATATCTTGTTAGAGTTAAGAGAAGAACGATGACCTTGTTTGGTCAGGATATATGGGTTGATCTTGAGAAGCTGCAATCTTCTGGGTCACATTCCAAGGATTAAGACCCATATCTTGTTTTTCTTTTTACTTTCTTTCTTTCTAATGTGTACATTAGCTGCTCTGTTTTGATTCTCTGTTGCTATGAAATTGTATTGATCTGATGTATCTGTCAATTGAAATTTGTGTTTATTGTCACTTGTTTTTCTATCAAGACACTCCAGTAGAGATCTAACGAACGGAAAGGACTGATTGATTGAGTGGAGCCACACCAGAATCATCCAGATGTAAGCTGACTCTGTTGGTCTCAATTTTAGGTCCATTGCAAAGGATCCGTGTGTTAGCAATGGAATTCCTGGGCCAGGCTAGCAAAAACCCACAAGGCCGGTCTTTTTAACTTTGAATCATTCAAGGGGTACGGGCTGGCCGGTGGGTGAGCGGAGGTGCGCGGAAGTAGTATATAATTTCCCGACTATTTGGCCAGCCTGCTCACTGGCTACCCGTTAGGAAATAATAGGTTAGGGGTATGGAGATGAAGCCTTCGCAGGCCACGGCGCAGTACGCCATTTTTTTTGGGGCCAAAAATAGGGTTTTTGTATAATTGATTTTTTTGCTGAGTTGTACTATAGTCCTGATTTTCGTTTTAATGAAATATTTGTAAACGTGGCCGAAACGCGTAAATTTTATCTTTAATTGCGTGTTGTATATCTCATGGATTGACCAATTAAATGGATATAGTGTTTTGCATACTGCATTCGCTGACCGCTAACTACTATTGCAGACGTGTAGTTTCCTTGAAATGTGGTTTACTCTGGCCCATTTTAAATTCCTTTTAGATCACGACTACATTTTTCCTTAGTAGATTGAACAAAAGTACCTCACGATCATTAAGCCATTCCTGCCATAATAGTTAAGAGACGAGGAAAACTGGTATCTGTACAAAGAAATGAAAATTGCCCAACTATAATTGAAATGGACTTTAAGGTTTATAATTGCTGAGGTACAACAAAGACAAAAAAAAACTACTGAAACCAAAAAGCCTATCTTTATTGTTTCGATATCTGCAATGTCTAGTTGTAGACACCACACCACACTGATAACGTTTGATGGTTCAATATTATTCACAACTACGACCGAAACGAAGCATATGAAGCTCTTGAACATATCTGTTCATGGCTTT
>NBIL01110298.1:0-10775 GCA_002752925.1 Viola pubescens var. scabriuscula | reverse complement strand
ACACGCCTAGTAGCCTACGTGGTAGGCACTATTGACATCAGTCACTGTGTCGCCAACTGCATTAAATGCACCTGCACCTATTTAATGCAGCAGACTAACTTCACCAAACTCCACCAACCCCCCTGCAGCGGACATGCTGTGGGGAGGACTAGCATGGGAACTTGTGCAGGAGATCCCTATAAATACACCCCACCACCCTGAGAAGAGGTAAGTATGACATCAGTCTCTTAGACAATCCATGCCCACATTCTCACTTGAGATACTGACTTGATCGTTGGAGACCCTTGGCCGGAGTCCCAACTCCRGCCCTTTTGCAGGTTACAGCCGAAGCAGCCTACCAACATTAAGCCATCACATTTATAATAATACCCCACCCCGTGTGCAGGAGTATCATCTATTGATGATAAAATACCTATAAATATAAAGACTCGAATTTAGATTTAAATCTCACCTCCGTAAACGTGTAACACTGCATTACTATATAATTGAGCCATCACCACCAAGTCTGAGTGACTGCCGTGGAAGACAAAAAATGATTTTATATTTAACCCTTGTGATGTTTGAAGAATGTGAGCCACATATGTATAGTCATGATGAATCATGATTATGCTGTTTTCATTGACCAAAGATCAATCTCAATTGTATTTATTACAGATTGGAAATAATAAACAACTAAATAAATATAATAAGTAACATTGTCATCGTTTTGTAGGGAAAGTAATAATAAAAATGTTGTTTTTTTCTATTTTGAAAAATTAAAAATATTGTCGTTGATAACATAATACGACGAGGATGATATCATTCGGTGGTGGCCCAAAATATACGGAGGCCCATGTAAAACACACTCGTGGGTCCAAAACGTATTGTGGATCACACTCATAAGGCAAATAATAGGGGCGGATTTTGTAAATCTCAAGCTCAAATGGTGCCAAATCATACTATACTTTGTAGTTTTGTAATGTTTCTCTGCAGTTTACGACAAAGGAAGAAAATTCAGTTTTTTTTATTTGATTGGTGAAAGTACGGCTCGAACTCAATATCTTGCGGGTTTTTTTGCCGCCAGGGCCAGGGACATAATGTAGGAGTTGCAATACCTAAAAATAAATTCTCTTATTTCCAGCTAATGTCTTATAATTAAAGAGAGATCAATAGGAAGTTGTACGTGTTTGGGTAATGAACAATGTTGAAAAAAAGTACAGTACTGGTTTGATTTTATCCTTCTAATTTTTCAGTAAAAGTATTTTTTTTTTTTTTTCAATTTTAAGTGTGAATTTCAAGTTTTTGGATGAATCCCTTTCTGGTGGAACTCGAAGTGAGATAAAATAATTGTCGTATTTCAATTTCATACATAAACTTGCAGAAAGGATGGGCCCTGTCCGTTAAGTGTTAGAGAACTGGACTGCAATTTGTAACCAAACCCATACAATAGTTAGGGCCCAAACTCAGATGACGTGAAGCTTTCACCGTAAAAAATAAAATAAAATATATATTACATGTATAGAATTACCAGAGAATCAGCTTTCCCCTACGAATCAAACGATACTCCCAAAAAATAAATTTAATCTCTTATTTAAAATGACAAAAAGCACACTTAGAGAAATAAAAAAATTAAGAAATTCTTATGTTAATTAATATGGAAAATTTCTCCTAGTATTCTTAATGCATTTTGTTTTAGGTAATATCACTTAACCATCAATTGATATTAAACATTTTCATAAGCCCCCCGGGTGAGAATATCATTGAGGAGAAATAACACTATTCCTTTTATTTTATCCGTAGAGGTGAGATTCGAATTTGAATCTCTACTGATACTTTTATCATCGCCAAACAACTAATACACTTCGTGCCTATTGACAATACTATTTTAGTAGGTGTATAAAATGAAACTATTCAATAATAACAATCAACTAGTTTGGGAGAAGATTATTTTTGTTAAAAAAAATACCAATTTGCTCAATGTTATCAAATTTTGACTAAATAAACGATTCAACAAATAATAAATTGATGACCTAAAGGGCCATGAAGTTTAGTCCAACCTAATTGACCGAAAAAAATGGTCTACCCGACAATTCTAGCATAACTAGTAAACCAGTCGGATTAATGCATAATTAGTTGCGTCAATTAAATAACTAAACTACGGCGTTTTACTTTTCTTTTTTCAAACAGAACTATATTAAAATGAAAGTTATTTTAATCTTATTTTTATTATATATTAAGTGTATTCGTGTGTTATTTGGATATTATTATCATCCTAAACTTTTGAGTCTTTTTATTTCTATATGTATTAAGAAAAATAAAAGATTGAAGTCGCCTATAATAATAATAAAAAGAAAGAAATACTGTAGTAATTGTTTTATTTAATTTAGAAAACAAAAACTCAGCCCTCGTGCCACTTACTCATGTCACGTGCGTAGTGGCTTCCATGTTATTCTCCAGCTAGCAATTAGCAAAGCAAGTGGCTAAGCCAGCAGGTAGCTTGCTGCTAGAGGAAAATAAATATTTTAATTTCCACATTTGCCCTTTTAGTTTCTGAATCTTCTTTGACGGTGACGGACGGATCAACGACTCCACCTCCACTCCACCCAATAAAAATGCAGCCATGCCTAATTCTCTCATCGATGTCGCGTTTTCAAACTACCGTCAAACTGGCCGTTTGTTTCCAGTTTCCACTAGCTTTCCATCTCTCCGGCCCCACTTCCAATATGACGTGGCGGAATCAAGTCTGAAAGTTCGCCTAAAATAAGGAAAGCTACACGAATCTGAGACCGTCAATTATTTTCGGAAGATCCAACGGCGTCAGAAGTAGTCGCAGGCAGAACATTCTCGAAACTTACGAACAAACACTATAAAATCCAACATTGTGTTCCTTCCCTCGGCCACTTGAAACCCTAGCTCTACCTGCAGCTTGCGGTTTTCTCCTTCTTTCTTCTACCTCTAACCTCGTCGACAAAACTTAGTAGCTCTAGATATGGCTGGGAAAGGAGAAGGACCGGCGATCGGTATCGATCTAGGTACCACATACTCCTGCGTCGGAGTATGGCAGCACGATCGTGTCGAAATCATAGCAAACGACCAAGGAAACAGAACGACACCGTCTTATGTTGCCTTTACCGATTCAGAGAGGCTTATTGGTGATGCCGCCAAGAACCAGGTCGCCATGAATCCCGTCAACACCGTCTTTGGTAAGTTACTACTGCTCATTGTCTTTGATGTTTTAGATCTGTTGACTAGATTAGATCTGAGATGCTAAATTTTCTATGTTTTCAATGGTGTGTTTTTTATTATGTTACATGTTGCTTGTAATGGAGTTATTCTGCAAGCATGGTTGTTCGTATTTGTACTTAGACTTTTGGGACAGTGATTGATGTTTTTAGGATCGCTAATTTTGTATAGTTAGTTGGGAATGTACGCGTGGTAGATTGTGTAGTGTTCAGACATAAGTTGAAGAATTTAATTGATGAATAGATAGAGGTATCTAATGTGGGGAATTAACTGTCAATGTGTCTGCTGAAAGCATGATAATCGTATTTTGCTGATTTATCTAGTGTTGTGAAAATTGTGTGGCAACTTTGTACAGTAAATAGTATATGATTACTGGATCTAATCTTGTTTAGGGGTTGAGTCATTGTTGATTTCTAGAATGATTAGATACATGTTTGTAGTTGGAATGTCAGGGCATTGTTTGTATGATACTCTGTTTTGATCGTTTCTTTATGAACGTCTGTGTTACTGGATTGCTCTGTTTGGCATCTTATTGGTATGTAGGATATCTTTTGCTGTATCTGTATGAGATTTCTAATTCAAATTTGATATTTGCAGACGCAAAGAGGTTGATTGGCAGGAGATTCAGCGATGCCCCTGTACAGGGTGATATGAAATTGTGGCCCTTCAAGGTTATTCCCGGACCTGCTGACAAGCCCATGATTGTGGTGTCATACAAGGGAGAGGACAAGCAATTCGCAGCTGAAGAGATTTCATCCATGGTCCTCATGAAGATGCGTGAAATTGCTGAGGCCTTCCTTGGTAGTGCAGTGAAAAATGCTGTGGTGACAGTCCCTGCTTACTTCAATGACTCCCAGCGTCAGGCAACCAAGGATGCTGGTGTTATTGCAGGTCTTAATGTCATGCGTATCATCAATGAACCCACAGCTGCTGCCATTGCCTATGGTCTTGACAAGAAGGCAACCAGTGTTGGAGAGAAGAATGTCTTGATCTTTGATCTAGGTGGTGGTACCTTTGATGTGTCTCTTCTTACCATTGAAGAGGGTATTTTTGAGGTCAAGGCTACTGCTGGTGACACTCACCTTGGTGGTGAAGATTTTGACAACAGAATGGTCAACCACTTTGTCCAAGAGTTCAAGAGGAAGAACAAGAAAGACATCACTGGAAACCCAAGGGCTCTTAGGAGGTTGAGGACATCATGTGAAAGGGCCAAGAGAACTCTCTCATCCACTGCCCAAACCACCATTGAGATTGACTCATTGTATGAAGGTATCGATTTCTACTCCACCATCACCCGTGCCAGGTTCGAGGAACTTAACATGGATTTGTTCAGAAAGTGTATGGAACCAGTTGAGAAATGTTTGAGGGATGCTAAGATGGACAAGAGCACCATCCATGATGTTGTGCTTGTTGGTGGCTCTACCCGTATTCCCAAGGTCCAGCAGCTATTGCAAGACTTCTTCAATGGGAAGGAGCTTTGCAAGAGCATCAACCCAGATGAGGCTGTTGCCTATGGTGCTGCTGTCCAAGCTGCCATCTTGAGTGGTGAGGGTAATGAGAAGGTGCAGGACCTTCTTCTGTTGGATGTCACTCCTCTTTCCCTTGGTTTGGAAACCGCTGGAGGTGTCATGACCGTGTTGATTCCCAGAAACACCACCATTCCCACCAAGAAGGAGCAAGTGTTCTCCACCTACTCCGACAACCAACCTGGTGTGTTGATCCAGGTGTACGAGGGTGAGCGAACAAGAACCAGGGACAACAACTTGCTCGGTAAATTCGAGCTCTCTGGTATCCCTCCTGCTCCCAGGGGTGTTCCTCAGATCACAGTCTGCTTCGACATCGACGCGAATGGTATCTTGAACGTGTCTGCTGAGGACAAAACAACCGGTCAAAAGAACAAGATCACCATCACCAACGACAAGGGAAGACTATCAAAGGATGATATTGAGAAGATGGTTCAAGAGGCAGAGAAGTACAAATCAGAGGATGAGGAGCACAAGAAGAAGGTCGAGTCCAAGAATGCTTTGGAGAACTACGCCTACAACATGAGGAATACCGTGAAGGATGAGAAGATCGGCGAGAAGCTTTCTGCAGCTGACAAGAAGAAGATCGAGGATGCGATTGAGTCTGCCATCCAATGGTTGGACAGCAACCAGCTCGCTGAGGCCGATGAGTTCGATGACAAGATGAAGGAGTTGGAGAGCATTTGCAACCCAATCATTGCCAAGATGTACCAAGGCGCCGGAGGTGAAGCTGGACCTGGTATGGATGAGGATGCTCCTCCTGCCAGCGGCGGTGCTGGCCCCAAGATTGAGGAAGTCGACTAAATCCTTCCTCCATCAAGGGTTTCTCTATTATTATCATGCTTTTTAAATTATGTTTTGTTTGGTTAAAAGGGGATTTTGCAGTAGTATTATTTTTTGGTTGAACAAAAACATTGATACACATGTTCATCCTCGGATTATTGGCCTCTTTTGGCCCCTCCATATTTTGGGTTAACTATAGTTCTGCTTTTCAATTATATCTCTGCACTTTAGTCAATCTCTAATCCCTTAGTTATTGTTGGCAATTTTTCTTCATACAAAGGGAGGAAATAGTTTTCAATCCATCTCGTAATAATGCTATGTAAAAATTATAAACCATGAAAAAAAGTCACCGACAATAACAATAATGAAAGCTCCCTTAATCGATAGATTCGACACAGACTGATTTGTGGAATCCACGTGCCGTCTCTACAATGCAACCACGCGGAGGTGTGGAAGAAGAAAACAGAACAGACTTGTGTTCCTTGTTTTCCACTCGATGGCGACGTCCGACGTGCCCATTTATTATTATTATTATTAATTGAATATTCCACGAGATAGCACCAATCAACAGACTTTATTTTTCCCTTTAAACCAGGCCATTCAATTCAGCTATCGATAATTACACAGAAATATTGATTTATCTTTTATTTTTACTTGAATTCTAATGTGCGTAGACACCACGGTTGACTCTATCTCACTCACCACCGTAACTTGCACTCCCGCACAAACGACAACTCGTTGACTCGGCCTCCAACTCTATGTCGACTTTATCCAAATGCTTGTTATTCTCCTCAAAATATCCAGTAAAAATATTACTACCACCACTAACCAGCTAATTCCATCACTAATCCGATTATTTTATTTGGACTGGAGATGCAATCAACCCATAAGAACTTGTCAAACTTACAATGAACTGGTCAAGCCAAAAAAATTCTCTTTTGGATTTGTGTTGATCATCACGTTTGATTATTTATACATTTTATATTTTAGTGATCTGACGGTTGATCCCATTCAAAACAGGTTAGAAGTTAAATTATCGACATGAAGTTGGATTCTTCTCTTTTTTTTCTTGGAAAATTTCTTGTTTTCCAAAGGAAAAAAGAAGTGAAAAACCTGCCGACATAGAACAATAATGGAGGTACCTTACTTGGAAGATGTTGCAAACTTCGTGTTCTCCACGAGATGGCGCTAAAGTGCTCGAAAGCAAGGAGCCAAACTCTATTTATTTTCAGATGAGTAACGTTTCTCTTTGATTATGTTCAAAAGCCTAAATGAACCCATTAACAAACCACACATGGAAGAAAAGAACAAACAACGGGCAGATTTATACAATTTCATCTCCTGGAGAAGCAAAACTACATTGGATCGGAGCGTACATTTTCTACACACAGTGCACAAACAATTGCTAACTACATACATACATAGATCAACAACAGAAGCCACTATATAAAAGAAAAGTAAGGAAAAAAGTATTATCCCTACTTATACATCCAAGATCTGATAAAATAAGTTCCTGAAAATCCAACAAAGTTGCAGTCAAAAGCTAACCAAATGCATGGGAGTAAAAACCATAGCAATCAGTCAGCCAAAATTGCAAAAAACCGATCTATGGCGCACCTTTTCTTTAATAAAACACAGTACAATGTCTATTGTCCGGTACATGGTTAAGTTAAGCAATGAAGCACCAAGTACACTGGAACACCCTCACAATACTTCATGTCAACATAAGGTCATTGACTCCAAGGTGAGGACGAAGGCAGACACGTACCTCATGTTCTTCTGGTCCCTCCCGAAGTTTCGGCACTAGAATCTCGAGCACTGATCCTGGCCCGTCGTAGTATGCTTCTATGTTAGCATCTTCTGGAATTCTTGTTGAAAGTGGGATCTCTCTAACAAAATCCCCTGGTGGGCAATGCTCAGGAGCTGGATCTGTGAGCTTAAAAGTCCGATCGTGCCTCTTGATAAATGGCATGCGAGAGGTGCTCACGCAGGATACCTTTATTATGCCATGAGTAAGAGTGTTTCTCCATGAAACCTTCACTCTCTGAAGATCCACAAAAGGCAGGCTAATAATGATCAGGTAACCTTTTTCATCTTCGTAGACTGTTTTTGCAGCAGTAACAGGCCCATAAACATCCTTCATAACCCCACTAAAATCAGTCGACCATTGTGGTTCAACCGGGTGCATTTCTATGTCTTGAATCCTATCAGAGGGAGGATTAACAGCCAAATAACAATCGTCGTCACTTCCATGCGGGAAGAAGTCCTTCCTCCTTTTGCTACTGGCATGGGATGGGTCCATAACATCGCCATTGCTATGATTGGATGGCTGAGTTGACAAATTGAGCCCAGATCCGTTAAGCAGCTTCTTCGAGTGGGAATTAGTGGCAGTCTTTACAGGAGCAGGTGGTCTATCAAGCTCGAAGTCTGTGTTGGGAAGATTCCTCCATGAACTGAAATCACTGGCTTCAGGTGGAATGGTGAAATTCACATCCCTGCCTGTCAGTTCCATCCATCTTTTCCTATCATCTTCATCAAGACCAATGAGATTGGGAGATGGAACAACCTCGATTCCGTGGACACACTGGGGATTAGAAAGCCCCCTATAATGCTTCCGCTGCATCCTGTGAGATCGGACAAAACCCTTATCCACACTAAATGGAAACGGGCGCTCCCCTTGACGAGAATGCCCATTCATGTAGCTCCTCAGCTGCATCTTACCCAAAGCATGCTCAGGCCTCTCTTTAAAAACCCACATGTACATGTTCTCCATGTCATGTTGAACCATAAAAATATCGAGCTTAAGATCAGACTTATCGAATCCAGAAACTCCATTACTGTCACGGACAATCTTGGCCTTCGACTTCTCATTCAGAGCAGGCTTAAAGTAAAAGCTAAAGAAAAACCAAGCACCCCAAATACTATCGATTCGCTTGGCACATTTCCTCCCAACCTTGGGGACAACTGTAAGAAAACTCTCAGTTTCATAAACCTGGGGACAAAGCCCAACATCCAATATATCGCATGCATCTGAATTCCATGATGGTGGAGGTGGGCTACGCTCAGCTGACAAAGGCAAGTTGATATCAGGTGGGCGAGGAAGTATGATTTGGCGACTTATATCCAATTCCAAATCGTCGTGAGAGGAGGCACTTGAATCCATGGACAAGAGTGTGGACGGGTGATGATTCTCCATTGAAAATGCTGTGAGGAGAGATTCTCTCATAATACTTCAACAACAGCTCATTCTGATTGTGAATTTCGCTATTACTACTGGTGGTGATGACGATGTGTGGTGATGAGAATTCAACATATTGGTATCCATTCAAAAATTCAAGAAGAAAACAACAATATAAACACCTTCATCAATTCAATCCCCAGAATATCTCCCCTCCATCAAAACCCTAAATTTACCAATGAAACACCATAATCCCCAATCTTAATTCAGTATAGTAATAATATTACTAAACCAAATATGAAAAAAAGAAGAAAAGCTATAATTCTTTTGGCTGTTAGAGCTACTATAACTAGATAAATAAAATAAAATAAAAATTCAAAAAATTTACTATTTTTTTAGAAAAAATCTCTTCAATCTCCAAGAGAAAGAAAGAGATCTAACTCAAAGGCTATAGAATCACTTCATCCAACCCTAACCCAATAATCACCCGAAAACCGCCAAAGACAGGAGGAAAACACCTACTCAGGATCATAAATTCCATCAAAATTCTATAATTTTACCTTATTTTTGTATCAAAATAAATCCCAATCCCTAAAGTATGAAGAATTCTAAAAGACGACACCTATATCCGAAGCTAAACGAACTAGTTATAAGGATAAAAATGGAAAGGGTACCTCTTTAGCAATCGAGAAGAAGGGAAACAGGAAATTTCAGCGGCGACGATAAGACCCATTCCTCCAATACCATCACCATCACCATCGTCAACAACCATTTTTTTTTCTTTTTTCTTTTTTTCTTTTTGGATTACACTTTTCTCTGAAGAAACCAAAATACCCAAAAAGAAGCGAGCTTTTTCAGTGCTTCTGCGTTTGTGTTTTTGCGGTGAGTGAGTAGCTGTTGTTTCTCTTCTTCTGTTTTTTTTTCCCGGCGACTGGTAAAGGAAGAGGAGAAACTGAAGCGGTGAGGCAGTGTCTGATTTTAAGGATGTCTCGTGGGTAGAAACCTGCACTAGATAACACAGGTTAGAGACGCTGTTTGTTAACGGTGACGGTGGCAAACAACTTTCCTTTTTATTATTTATATATTTATTTTTCTCTTGTTTTTTTCTTTTTGGAGGGTTGATATTTGAGGTCAATACTCCACAGCGCTTTGTTTGGTGCAGGTTTTAATCAATCAACCGCTTATCTCCCATTTTTATGTTTTTTTCCTTCTTTGATTATTACTGCAAGAACACAAAGCGTACCCAGCAGTTACGTTACAATAATACGCGGAAAAGAAACTCCCGAAACATCTCTAATAAGGATTACATTTTACATTTTTTATCTAAATTAAGTTATTTTTTACCCCTCTGTTTATTTTTATTCAGTTGTTTCAATCTTTTTAAATGCACAATTTTAATATCTTTTTCAGATGGTAATGATTAAAATTATTTGTGTTGAAATTGCAGATCTTATCAGAGGAAAAAGTTATCGGTTTTCTTTCTTTTTTTGGTCATATGGGTATCGGTTGTCTATAAGGAGGAAAGTCGCACATTATGTATCATTAGATAGTCCAAATTCTTATATAAAGTAAAATTAAAAAGATCTTTTATATAATTTTTTTTGGGTGAGATTTATTATATATTGTATATAGGAAAATCTTTCTTCTTTATGGAATATCAAGCGCTTATTATATTTTTATTTATTAAGCACTCGCTGTTTTGATACTGCTTTTTAAGGATAAGAGATTTTCTATCAGGATTGAAAAGAAGGATAAGAGATGTTGCCAACGGAGAGGACTTATCACATGCCATTTTATATTTTTCTTTTTTTCTTTCCATACTGAAACTAAATTAGAAAAAAAAATCAACCACCACCAAATTATATGTCCTTAAAATGTACTATACGGCAAAATAGCACATGAGGAATGCCCAGAGGAGTTTGCGTCTTTTGTACGTACATATATGAATTAATCTAATCATCTATTTTAGTTTCAAAATATATATATATTTTGCACATGAGGAATGCCCAGAGGAGTTTGCGTCTTTTGTACGTACATATATGAATTAATCTAATCATCTATTTTAGTTT